>JAHWFP010204043.1:7088-26828 GCA_023313725.1 Lithobius niger
CCCCCCCCCCCCCCCCCCAAAAAAAAAGTTTGGGCAGTTGGCAAATCAGTTGGCAAAATTACATAATTTTTCGTCAGTGGGCAAATCCGTTGGAAAAATTACATAAACAGTTGGCTAGATGGAAAAATTATGTCGGTAAATTTCTGGTTTACACTTCTCCAACTTTATCCTTCCTGACGTCTTTGATCGTAGTAAAGTAAACATGCAGAGTTTTAAGAAAGAAGATATTCCAACAGGACAATATAGTGCTTATTTTCCATGGTCCGTACACTGGAGATGTAAAACCCAGCTGACTATCTTCACCAGGCTCACAAACGTCAACGGAAAATCCTCATCACGAGGATTTTCCGTTGACGTTTGTGAGCCTGATGAAGATAGTTGGCTGGGTTTTACATCTCCATTGAACTGACTATCGAAAATTTGCTAGATATTGCCCTGTTGGAATATCTTCTTTCTTGAAATTGTGCGTGTTTACTTTACTACGACCAAGCATCAGTGTCAAATGAGGTAAGACTCAAAGAAGTAAACTAAATAGAATAACTGGATTCTTAAATGGAGCCGTAATTGAATGGACCAACTCATAACTCTATCTCCGCCTCTTTAAAAGGTTGTACCGGGCCCAGCAAGTATAATTTGTGTATGTGATGTTACATTTTGGCTCATGTTAGCACGATCTTAACTAAATGCCTATAGATTAGTCATTACTCATTTTTCTGTGTAAAATATACATACTTGTTGAGGCGAGTCATTTTACGAAAGTGCATGTTGAGCTAATGCTTCCTTGGCTGTTGTGGCAATTTTACTCCTCGACTGTTTAAACCTAATTCACAACAATCAAAGCAAGAATGGCCTAGTTCACTGTGAATGAAAAATAATTGGCTGTGTAGATTTGTATTAGATTATGTAGTTTGTTTTTAACTTGGTACCATTGTGGTGGTTTTATGTTTTTATTTAATTTAATTATGCAATGACAACTTTTGTTTTCACTCTCAACCCTTTAGGTATAGGCGCGCTCAAATGTGCCCACTGTATAATTATTGTTTTAAATAAACAGCTTTTCTGTTGGTTAGATCGAAAACTTGCTGCCAATTCCAGTAAAACTAAAAATGGAATACAAAGCCCAGTTCATTTAGGAAAAAATGTAACAGGTTTCGTTCCTTTACTTCCAAGTGGGTGAAAAGTTAGGATCTTTCTGCTACAAGTGAGTTATGAGCCCTTATTTCCGAAGCCTAAATGCAGTCCTTAAAGGGTTAATGCAATTTTGATAGATGCAATTGAAAAACTGTTGGTCCATTTAAGAGTGTAAAAAGAGTAACATACAACTGTGACTTGTGTTGTGGTTAGCTATATTTTCAGGATTCTGTGATTTGTTTCTATTCTTAATAGCACTGTTTGTATTGTACGTCGACATTCTGACTACTTTTGGTGGTTATAGTCTTGTAAGGTAATTAAAGAGAAACTTTTGAACAAAGCTTTTTGTCTTTATTTTTCTGATTACAGTCATACATAACTGAGACAGAAAGAGTCTACTGTGGAACATAACCATTGCTTTCTTTTCGTGACATGTGGTGAGAAGCTGAGTAAAGGAGTTTCTCATCTTGTACAGGTGTTTATCTGTCGGTATCCACAAGAACTTTTCAACCCAATATTTTAAAAGACTTGACTCATAAATTGTTCCGATTATTTTTTTATTTACTTAACTCGGTCCAGATGTAGGCCGTCAGTACATCTTACAGGAAAGCTACAGGTTTACTGGGTGCCAAATTAGGCCATGCAAAAAAAATTGTTTGGTTTACGAGCGAGGTTGCAAATTGAAGCACCAGGCAACCAGGCATTTTATTTTATTTAACTGACCACATTTCTTTGACATGTACCTAGCTCAAAGCCAAAAGTTATATGTAGTAAGCCTAAAAAAATATAATATTGCCAATGTTATTTATATCATCTAATATTCAAAGTTTTTTAGTTTTTGTCAAATAACTTCTTAGTGGTACGAGTTACGAGTTTTGAAATTGGCACCATTGGAAAGCTTGTTTCGAGGCGGTTAAAATGGTGTACTGGAATGTCAAAAACGATCAATATTTGACGAAAATGTAATTTTTTGTGGGTGAACCAAGATTCAAATAAAAAGTTTTGACCCGCGATAATTTAACGCACCCGCATGCGCCTGTAAACCAAACAATTAACTTTGCGTGGCCTTACAAGTTACATGGAAAGAAAATAAACAAAAACAGCAAGAGCATGGTAACTCCACGTTTAGCTAAATCCTATTTTCCAACAGGACGTTGTGTCACACGTCGAGAGTGTGTGCCCGCTGGTGTGCAAAGTGGGTCACAGCCTGAACGAGCAAGTTAGGCAAGCAAGTTAGGTAAGCGGAACCCCAGATGTGATTCCTCTTAAGGGCAGCAAAGGACGGGAAATTGTTTTCAGCCATAATCTGGCTAGCAGTAGCCCATGGTGGTCTTCCATGAAGTCTCCGAGTAGCATTGTTATAGCATACCCTTAGCTTGTCCATTGGGGCTTTATTGTAATCCTTCCAAAGACAACGTGTACAGATTTGTGCAATGAGCCCGAAGCAACCGGTTCTTAATAAACCCACTACAGGTACCAAACTTAGTTTTCAAGCTATTGCCAGTAACACACACACACAGCAGCACTGTCGGCAAATGTCCGAATCGTCATGGAGATCTTCACTCAAGATGTCGCCCAGGTATCTGGCACTCTTCACATAGCTAATCGGCTCCTTAGCAAGGAAGACTTTAGATGGGGTGAAATTTTTCCACCTACTTCCTTTCGGATTAACAAGGCACACACGATTTATTAGGGTTAAAAAGCAACTCAACCTGCGTTGAAATTTGTTCACAGATGTCAAACAATGCTTGCAGAGCCTTAGCAGAAGGACAAAGAATGGCAAGGTCATGTGCACAACAAATGTCGATGCAGGTACTGCCAACATGACAGCCAATGCCGCCCCCCCCCCCCGGCGGGACCTTCGCTGATATTGCCCATGTAGACTCCAAGCAAGGCTGAGAAGAGGATACCACCTTGTCTAACACCATTACTGACATGAAAAGTCGAAGATATACTGCCACTGCACAGACATTTCCTGCAAAACTAACCAATTGGTAAGGATCCGTTAGTACCCCTCTTCCCTGTAGTTTGGTGAAAAGCACCCACCAATTAACTAGATCATATGCCTTACTTGCATCAAGAAGGCACACGTACATTGGGCTATTCTGAGAGCGATAGTGTCGTACAGTCTCTTTAAGTATACAAATTGCTTGCTCAGTGCTGTGCTTCTGCTTGAGCCCAAACTGGTGGTGTGACGTCTCCATGAACTGCCTCAGCCTGGAGATCATTAGGTTCTCCAGCACTAAGGAAAGAATGTTTGCCAGAGCAATTGGATGATAGTTGTTGCTGTCCTTAGGTTGCCTATCCAATTCTTAACAACAGGTAAGATCACAACGTCCATAACAACCTTGGGAAGCCAGTAGTGCAGCACGCAAATCGCGGATCCCATTCCAGGCATACCTAATGTGCTCACGTTTCTAGCCTTCAGAACCAAAAGCCTTTCCCAGTGCTAAGTTACTGCATGCCTCTCTAACTTCTCTCAAAGTGAAGATGTGAAAGTCCCCGCAGTCTTCCACTGACTGCAGAACAGAGTCACGCTGTGTTGTATTGGACCCACGTTCAACACTATTTCAAATTTTCAGCCCACAGGTTTGCAATATTTTGGGAACCGGAGATATTGTCGACAATGTTAGTCACGCTAGCCTGCACATTCTTGTTGATGTCATACCAGAATCCCCTCCAGTCGTTCTTCAGAGCATTAGCAATGAGGGCATTATTCCGGTTCTCATCTTCCTTACGTTTGCAGCCACGGAGTGCACTTTTGAACTCACAATATTTAGCAACCATATTTTCAAAGTCAGTGCCATACTTGTGTCGGCCATTTTGCTTCCAACTCTGAAATGCCAATTGGGATTTCTCATATGCCTCCTTGACAAAGCCGTTCCATCCAGGAACCACCTTTTGTGGGTACGCTTGTTATCCGCTTTATGTCCAGGTTTTGGCACGTCCCTACTAGCATGACTGAGAGCAGTGACAATGCTGCAGAAAAAAATCTCAATTACTTTCTTGTGGTACAGGCTCTCGCAAGTGCTGGCTCTGCATTCCACCACCTCCACAGTGAGGGCAATATTAGCCAGATAACTGCACATGAGCTGGGTATAGTGATGGATACCACCAGCAGTCGATACAGCAGTTCAGCTGCCATCACTTTTGCCGCAGGAATAAATTCTAGGTACCATTGTAGACAAAACCTCAATATCCACTTCAATTTTAATAGGCAAGTGGTCAGAGAATCAAACGTCATAAAGGAACTCGTCATCTAGTGGCATTCACAGCCGATGCTGTACCAATGATGTGGTCAATCCAGGAAGTTGAGCCCGTCACATTGCTAACATAGGTGAAGGTATCTTGAGTCTTCACACAGCCATCTGGTATCCAAAACCTTCAATGTATTGTCACTGCACAACTCTTATCTCTCTGTAGAGTGTGGACCCAATATTAATAATAATAATAATAATATACTTTCACCACTGTGAGTGGTAGGACTTCGGAAGGGCGGTGAGCCACTGACACCGAGCCTAAAGAATACAGAAAGAAACACGTAATTAGGTCAATGGGCACCTCAGAAAGGGCAGAAGATTTTCAGCACTCAGCTTTCTTCGAAATCCCTGCACATTGGGCTGGTTTACGGTAAGTGGGCTAAGGGCATTCCAGACACGGACGACACGGACCGAGAAAAAATGTTTACGACAATCCAGGTGGGACCCCTGAGAGAGAAGCTTCCAATTATGTCCTCTAGTATGTGGTTTACCTGTAGCCAGGTCAAAGAGAGGGGGATCGACGACTGTGAGTCCATGAAGAATCTTGTACGTAAGAATTAAGTCGAATCTAATTCTTCGAAGTTCGAGTAATTCAAGACCAGTGCTCTCGAGGTGCTGTTTGTATGATAATTCTCTAAGTCCCCGAATTCCCTTCGTGAATCAACGCTGAACAGATTCAATCAGGTCAATATCTCCAACCAGATAAGGGGACCAAACTGGGGTTGCATACTCCAGGAGTGGCATAACGAAAACTTTGAAGGCCCAAACGTTTGTGTAAACATTTCACCTCGGGAAATGTTTGTATAAACATTTCCTGAGGTGAAACATCTGTTAACAATAGCCGAACGTTGAATTGCCAGAGCGCAACTTTTTCGGCAGTGAAGTGATGGTTTAAGGTTAGGTGAAAACCACATCCCCAAGTCTCGACCCTCCGTAACCCAGTTGAGAGTGGTTTGGTTTAAAGCATAGTTGTAGGTCCCATTTTGAGGGCCCACATGAAAGGAAAAACATTTACCAACCGAGAGTGGTAACTGCCATGTTTCAGACCATCTAGCAACATTAGCAATTTCAAGTGCAAGGTCACTCGATCCCGAAGAAGAAAGAATTTCAGTGCCTATCTTTAAGTCATCAGCAAATTTAAAACCATAGATATTACCAGGGTTGAGTTTCAAATCATTAAGATAAACTACGAAAAGTAGAGGGCCCAAAACGGAGCCCTGAGGGACGCCGCAAGGCACAGCAACACTGGAACAAAGCGTATTAGCAACAACTACCTTTTGAGTCCGATTGTCTAAAAATGTGGAAATCCAGCGAGCCAAATTTCCCACAATGCCATAAGTCGCGATCGTGACCAGAAGTTTTCGATGGACAACGGACTCAAACGCCTTCTTGAAGTCAAAATAAACCATATCTGAGGGAATACCGATATCAAGGGCACTCGTCAGTCTATCCAAGACAATCAAAAGTTGCAGTGTAGCCGACCTATCGGGTAGGAAACCAAACTGATCGTGGTTTATGATAGAATGTTTCTCAAAAAAGCACAGCAAACCATCCCTAATGATGGATTCCATAATTTTACACGCAACGCAATTGAGAGCAATAGGGCGGTAATTTGCAGGGTTGGATGAAGAACCCTTCTTAAAAACCGGTACAATGTGTGCGGATTTCCAGACGGTAGGGGTAGATCCCTGCTTGTAAGAGAGTGAAAAGAGCATGGATAGAGGGTAGCAGAGCTCGTCAGCAAGCTATCTGAAGAAAAAGGCAGAAAGTCCATCCGGTCCACGTGAATGGCTTGGTTTAAGTTTGGAAATTGTAGTTTTTACCAAAAGAGGAGTGAACGAAACGTCCGGACAAATTTCAGCACTTGTTTGGTTACTGGACACTGTGTTAGAAAAACCATCGTCCAATACAGTGTTAGAAGCAAAGGTCATGCTCAGTATTTCGGATTTAGCTAGATCCGCAGAGTGGAAGTCGTTTCCAGTTTTAAGTGGTGGAAGGGTACGTGATGTGGACGTCTTGGAGCGATACAGCCTAAAAAGCGCCTGGTGGTTACCCAATTGAAGAGCAGCCATTTCCCTCCTACAGTGCCACTCTTCAATGGATTTAGAGTAGACTTTACGCGAGTGGTTATAGGCGGAACGAGTATTCTCACAGGGGTTAGATTTGTACCGACGCCAGAGTTTAAGTTTACGATTCCGAAGTTTGATGCAGGAGTGTGGGACAGATATATTACCATTCCAGTTGCCCATGATTAAAGTGCATGACACCGATAGCAGCTCTTTAATGGCTGCCATTTCGCCCAGGTAGTCGTCAAACTTTTCCCAATTGCCTGGTATGTCCACTGGCATATACACATTGATAAGGCCAAAAGCAACTGCATCACTTTCGCAGCAAACCGCCAGTATCCGACCGTCGTAACCCGCAGTCCAAGGGATTTCCGCCATTACATCACCAGCCCACCATGTTTTTTTTTTTTTTGCCTACCAAACAAGACACTCACACCGTCATCCACAGCCACATCCTGTTGTACAAAAATCAGGATGAAAATTACCCAGGATAGAAAATTAACGCGGAAGGACCCAGGTTTCCTGCAGAAAAATTACATTAGTGTCATTACACAGTGCTCTCAGTCCTTGCAAGACCCGCTTAGCAGACCTACAATTAAACGTGATAATTTTGAGTTCCATTACTGTTGTCTTGAGGTCCTTGGCCCGTAACTACGTGGCAGAAATCGGAGAGAAAACTGGAGCGACGAGCCACGAAGCGTTCAAACTTGTGGATTCATCCTCCAGTTCCCAGGCTATCACTTTGGATACTCGCCTCTGTAACAATTTTGGTCTGGGTCAGTCGAATTTTTGGCTGGCTAAATCCCAAACTGAGGTATGTGCTAATTTAAATATTAATTTGAATGCTATGTCTATCGCCTCGGAATTCAAATGTTGTTCTTGGCGCTTCTTTAATGGCAATCCTAACATTCTCTGTCCAGCTATTTTAAATGTGATTTCTAGCCATGTTTCGGCCGCATATCAGAAGTTTAATCTGACATTTGGCGTCATTGGAAAATGGGACGGAAAAAACCATGCTGAACGCTATTTAGTAGATTGTCCACGTACGTTGCGCTTAACAATGACTAATCAATCACCAATTCTGAGTTACCGGACATTCCCTGCATGACAATTACCTTCATGTTCAACCCACCCACCCACCGTGGAGAATGCAATGGGTGTCAAACAAACCAATCGTTCGGATTGTTCAGGCGGTGCAACCACCTCAATGGCTGTGAAAAAAGAAACCGTACAACGTCTCAGGATAAGAAACCTAAGAAGACGGATTCTGCTGCATAGGACAAGAAACATCTGGGGAAGTCTTCGTCTACCAAAACTGCATCCAAGCCTAGTAGTACAAAGCCTGAGTCTAAATGCTCGACGTCCTCATTTGGCTATGGTAAAAGCTCAGTTGGTAGGTACGATCGGTGCTGGAGGGTAGTGATGTCAGGTGGATGTGTGACAAGCAGCCAGTCTTCTCTTTGTTATATCGCACAGTTCGGCCGGATAGATTAACAGCCTACGTCTTCAGGCTCTACTTCTTGGCTACTTAAAGGCCAACACAGGCTCCCATCATCCACACAGTAGTTGGAGCATACTGTCACCTAGCAACCGAAACGCAGGGGTATGCTAATTTCCTAATGTCGCATCGTCACCCGTTGCTTGGTCAGACATTCCATGTCCCCGAAATGTCATCATCACGCCATTGTTCCCCTGTCTTATTTGTGAGGACACCACTGTCATTGCTTCATGACGTCCTGTTGTTGTCTAGTGTGTTACCTAACAATGAAGATGCATTGTATTTTGAAAGGTTGCCCTTGCCATCCCTTTGATTGACTCGGACAAGCAAAGTTTTGACAGTTTCGGGCCCACTCGGACTCCTGATATGACCTTTCCCAATTTTCAGATATGTCAAACTAGGGGCATGTCAGACAGGAACTTTGAATGTTCTTCGGTCGCGTCGGACATCGATTCTGATGATGATCCCACCTCAAATGGGACGAATTGGAGGGCATGGCGTACTACTACCTTCCATCGATATTCTGCAAGAAGCAGCCCACCGTTATCTTGTCACCAACGAAGCCGATCCTCTGACCACCACATACATTAATGCGAAATTTACTCCTAATCACTTACCAGAGTCATAAGTGCTCTTCCGTTCTTTGCTGGACTACGGTGGAATGTTGAGACAAGGAAATAAACCACTGTCCTTCGTCGCACTCCTCTCCCCTAAAAACCCCAGTAAAGGAAAAATTTTTCAAGCACTTGGGGCTCCGGGGCTCCCAACACGTGAAGCTATCAGACATTTGAGGAAGCCACGGAGGTTTTTCATGGAGGAGGCAAAACTGGAGCTGGGTTCTTGCCTCGTTCTGCAGCCTCTCGTTGAGATTGGGTACGGTGGGGCCTTGGAGCCAGTTTGCAGGCAGAGTTCCCCTATTCAGCCGTCCTTAAAACCTAACCTGCTAGCCCCACCTGAAGCCAGGGACCATAGCATGCTTAGCCACTGTTGACTCATGTTAAAGAAGTGCCATCCTTTCATGCAGACTCGTATTTCTTTGGAGTGAGGTCAATTTTTAACTTCTTCTTTTTCCTCCATGAATCTTACCTCGAGTCTACCCATAACATCGTCACGGATATGATAGGTCCTTTTAGATTTCTTCCAGTCTGTCAAAATAACTAGTGGGAAGCCTCAAAACAATCCTGAGTGGTCTTAACAGAAGTTGAAAATAAAGGGTTGAACCGAATGAATTTGCTTCCACCTCTAACGTGTGTTAAACCCTAACTCGGGCCCTACGAAGCAAATTAAAAGAGGTACAGCTTAACTAAATCAGCTAGGTAGTCTGGGGAGTGCTGTAAAGGTTCCCCAGCAAGGTCAGGGTCAGAGCCCTGAAAGTTGAAGCAATTTCTGGTACTGCAGTGCCTTATGTGGCTTCTGGAGGTGTTGTTTTGAACGAATTTTTAAAATTTTCTATTTTTAGTTTAAATACGGATCACAGCAGGGGCGGATATAGGAATTTATGGCGGTGGGAGGTGGAGGACCTTTCTTTCGCTGTATTAGTTCTTGCCACCAACTAACATGCATTTTCCCGACCGACAGTGACTGTACAGTTGGTGCTCACCCCCCTCCCCCCACCCAATTTTGGCCATCAGGCTGTGCTATTACGTGTAAGATTTGGATGAGAAGGGGACAAATTTGCATGCTATATTTAAGTTGTTTAGCTTATCCAAATTACGTGATGGGAAGTCCTATGTTCGAGTCCCAGTCGGAACAGTTTTCTTTCTTTCTTTCTAAAGTTAGTGTATTTTGATTAGTGTATCAAGGAGTGTATCCTGGTGTATGTATCTTGTATTCTCACAAGGCCAGTCTTTAATGTAGAATGTTTGCTGCTTTTCCCTTTTACTATATGATATATACTTTATTTATGTGAGGTCATTTTAGGACCTTACCCTTTGTGACCTTACCCTTTAGGACCTTACCCTTTAGGACCTTACCCTTTAGGACCTTACCTCTCCCACCCTCCATAGATCCACCACTGGTATTATGCATGTAGGCGATGTTTCCTAGTCTGTTATTAGTGACGTACAAAACTTACTTTTGAGAAAGTTGCAATCGGTTGGCTGCTTTGTTGGGCTTTTTCCAATTTTTCGTGTCCACATTTTTGTGATCAGTTGCTGAAGCTTGCTGTGGATACCACCAGGTTTTCAAATGTTTCTTTTTACTCCAAAACGTTTTTCTTTACGTCGAGCTCATTGTCCTTGTAGGATGGGGAAAAATAGAATTTGAGCTTAGTTTATGCTAGCGGGACCATATTTCCTCCATGAGCGGGACAGACGTTGCTCATCAAAGCTCAGCAGGAAAGCCACACTCGTGTAACAGGGCCATTTCAAAAGGTTGATGACAGCAGCCGCATTATGTGTTGTTGGATGTGATATGTGTGTCGAAAAGTGGTACGGCTGATGCCCCACCAGCCGTACCGTTTCCTACGCCCCTGACCCAAATGGAACCTCTCTACAACTCTTCGAGACCGCCATTCCCTGAGGAAAGCCACCCAGATTAATCACTTGTAACCGTGACCTCTGATAGCTTGATGGCCTAAGCATTTCCTCTGGGTTCCTAGATACCTACGAAGTTGTTAGTTTATGTTCAACCTATCTTAAATCTGATGCAAAATTAGGATACGAACCAATGACTTTGAATTGGATAGCCAGTCCGTCAGTAATGTTAGCTCTTTCACAAATAGCTTAAGTGTTTAGCTTTACATCATCAACAGTCACTAGGCCTAGGTGAGGGTGTGAACTTCAAACTATTAACCTTAAACAATACAGGACACTTCACACGTAGATTTACACAAAACAAAACCAGGGAAGTGAGAGTCCCTCACTAGTCCCCACGTTGTTTTGCATGACACTGACGCCATTGTCAATGGTAAATAAAAAACTAGCACCACTGCTTCCGCTAGAAACATGACGTCATGAAAGGAATGGTGGTTGCATTGTCTCAATTCACACTGTTTGGACCATCGTCACTCAAAGGGGAGGGGATTGATATGCGGGGGCAGGGAGAAGGTATGAGAAGTAGGAACAGATGGAATATTAGGATCTGAAAAGTCTGGACAACTTCGTGAAGGAGATTGAGGACTGGGGAAGCTTGCTGGGAAACTGGCGTGCTGAGGGTGGTGGGTAGACATGTTGGTAGAAGGGAGGGATGTAAGAGGAAAAGGGGTGGGTGAACTCTGATGTGCAAGATGCTATTAGAGGCATACGGTCGCATGTAGGAGGGGAAGGCATAGGGGCAACAAGGGTGGAAACGAACTGAGATGGAAGAAATATAGGGAGAAGAACAAGGTGGTGGCTCGGAAGATTGGTGAATTCAATTAAAAATTGGCCAAGGAGATTATGAGAGGGATTGGGCGGTATCTGATCGCCTTCGAACCTCTAACTTTCGTTCTTGATTAATGAAAACATTCTTGGCAAATGCTTTCGCAGTAGTGGAAAGGTTTTGGAGATTTGTGAAGGATAGGAGAGGAGCAGAGCCTGGGGGCAGGGGAATAGGGCTGTGGTGGAGAGGGAAGAAGGGCGAGGAGGGGGTTGCGGGAAATACGGCTGCCAGTTGGATTTTCTTGGGGGGGGGGGGATGTGGTGGAAGGGATGGTTGGGAGGGGCAGTGCAGGAGGAGGACCAGGAAGCTGTGGAGGACTGGCCGATGATTCAGGCTTTCATGGTAGGGAGTTCGAATTGGTCCTTTCTCAAATTAGAAAGGAAAGGCTGAGGGAAGAAGAGGCTTGCAAGGAAGGGAGAAAGGGTGCCAGAGGGCTGGGAAAAGGTTAAAACCCATATGATGTTTAAGGGGGAAGGGGAGGGATCGGTGGAAGATGAGTACTATAGGCTGGGCACGATCATGAGTGTGGTCAATAAGGTCTTTCAATACCTTCCTAAACCACCGAACTAAGCAAACAGAACACACCACAGTTTGGCTACAGTCACAGCTCAGCAAACGCAACAAGCTCAGGGGAACATTCGAAACGTCATACTTGCACCACAATCAGACCTGGCTACTAGATTTGACCAGGATTAACTAATGGATGTGACCAGGTGAGAGCAATGCCAAATTGCAAACCATCCGGGGAAGGTGGTTGCCATTGGTGTAGGTTTGAGCATGCGTGAGGTAACAATTTTGCCTGAAACAGATCTATCTCTGACAATGACCGACATCAATCAAGCCGTATCAACACGGCTATCAGTAGGGAATGACCAGACTGTAACCAACAGTGGAGCGTTTAGTTTGCTCTGTTTGGTGCTTTAGGAAGGTACTCCTTGTGAGGATGTTGGAGGGCCAACTGAGAATGAAGCTGGAAAGCTGGAGGAGAGGGGGTTGCTGGTGGATGTGCAGAACAGGTTCCCGAACGCGGGGGCCCCGCCTTATGCTTGTAGGAGGGAAGGAGCTGAGGACTTTGGGAGTGGAGGAAGGGTTTATAAGATCGGTTAGGATGGTGTACGAGGACAGGATGCATACGTCCTCTTGGAATATGGTGGAGTATGAATGAATGGAATGAAAACGAAATTTGTCTAAGAAAGGGTTATCCACTGTTCCCCTTGCTGTTTGGTGGTGTATATCAAGGGCATGAAAGGAGACTGGTCGATTCGGAGTGGAGTTTCGTTTGGGGAAGAGGGTGGAGAGAAGATACTCGGATGCACTTCTGAATTTTGCAGATGATTTTGGGGTGATGGATGGGGAACGAGAGGGGTTAGAAGCTCTGCTTGTGGTGTGTTAGGACTGGAGGGCCGTGATGAAGGTATCCTTTAACGGTGAAAAGTCGGGGTACATGCTGTTTGGGGTGGGAGAGGAGATATGGGAGGAGGGGAGAGGGGATGTTTTCTGGGTGGGGGAGGTCGAAGTGAGGAGGGTGAGAGTATGATAATTTGGGGGTGAGGCTGTGTGTGAAGATGAATTACGGGGAGTTGATAGCAAAGAATGTGAGGAATAAGGGGGGTAGAATAAAAGCAACGATGAAAAAGGTGGTGACGTGGGGGTATCGGTATGAGGTCACAAGGAGTCTGTGGAACAGGTGGCTATGCTGGGACGATGTTTGCTTCAGGGATCCTGGTGTATGAGGGGAATGATTGGAGGCAGCTTGAACAGTTCTAGGATGAACTAGGCACGTGGGTACTTGGGGCTAACCATTTCACAGCTGGTGAGGTGGTGATGGGGAAACATGACGTGGTCTGGCTTTGAAGTGAGAGAGGCTATGGTGAAGATGCAAAGGAGGGTCAGAACGCTCCTGGAGGAGTCAGAGGTGCAAAGGGTGTACGATTAAGTGACAGGATGGTGTGGAAGATGTGGGTGGGAAGGACAAGAAGGTTGGCAAGAAAGTATGTTAAGGACAGGGGGACGGGGTTGGTGAAAGGAAGTATTGGAGAGAGGTATGAATCATTTGGCGGGGGATTGGTGGAGACAAGCACTGGAGAGGAAATCCTTGGCTGGGAGGTAGCGCAAAGAGAATTCCTTGGAAGGGGTGCTACAGAGGGAAAGGATATCAGGTTGATAGTCTGGAAGGGGGGAAGAGGATGATGAGGATGAGAATGTTGGATCTTCGGCGGAGGGCGATGAAACCATGGGGCAAGCCTTGGTGGCCTGCCCGGGTTTGCAGGATTCCCGGAGCAGGAAGGAGCGGGCGCCCCCCCCCCCGGGGCCCCGGGCAACCGTTCGGTAGCTCTTGGGCTGGAAGGAGGAGGGGTGTGGTGTGAAGTGGAGAAAATGTATTCTGCTGGGTTGGTGGAGTAGGAAGGGAGGGGATTGATCTTGGGGAGAATGGGATAGGAATGGCTGAGTGTTTGGGGGTATCCGTCTTTGAGCTGCTCCCTACTTCAATAGTGTACCCGCCAGAATCCTCAGAGTTAATTCTGAAATATTTTACTTATTGCAGTACAAACAGTACCTTCCTAAACGACCGAACAGAACGTACCACTAGACAGTTTTGCAGTGATATTGCATCAGCCGTTCAGTACCTTCCAAAAGCGCAATCACAGCTCAGCAAAATTAACCAGCTCAACAGACCACGTTACGTCATAACTTTAAGTTAACCAGACGTGCCTAATTGATTGGACCAGGCTAGGCTAATGGATGTAACCAGGCGTGAGCAATGCCAAATTGCAAATCATTTCGAGGAGGTGGTTTGGAGTGGTTGCCAGTGGTGGAGCTTTTGAGCATGCGTGAGAAACCGGAAACAGATTTATCTCTGACGATGGTTGACGTAAGCAAGCCACATCAACACGGCTATAGTAGGGAATGAGCTGAACTGTCACCAACAGTGGTACGTTTGGTTCGTTCTGTTCGGTGCTTTAGGAGGGTAATGAAAGAGTTGTTACGAACATTGAAACGGAAAATAATAATCATCCAACAAACAACCAAATTGTCGTCCGTTACATTTGTTTTTAACAACGAAAATTCTTAAAACATTATGATTTGCAGTGTTTACAAACAGTAAATATTTTTAAACAAATGAAGAGAAATATTGGGGTTTATATCTGCCTCCTTTTCGGGAATGCCACCGCCGTTGTCTGAAATTTTAAAAAATCGCTGCTGCCTTCTGAATATCGGCGCGCCCGTTTACGCCACCGCCCCGAAAAAAATTTAATTCGCCGCCATCCAAGAATAGCCCCTCGGCGTACACCTCTAGCCATCAGAGTACGCTTTTGACCCAAACACGATAAGTATTTCGGATATGTATTTTTTTCATAGTCACAAAACGTGTTTTTTGGCCATATTCAGAATAATATCACTGCCTTTGCTGCGTCAATCCGTTAATAATATCATACAACATTTTCCATCTTGGATGGTTGCTGGCTGTCGTAGTTTAGTGAACAGTGAAGTGAACTGACTCAAGTTTGAGCCTTCTTCTTTGGTTTGAAGTTACTAGGACTGAGCTATACTGCGTTTTAGTAGAGTCTCCAACTGAGTGGCTCTGGTTTGAGCTAGTCTTGTTTGGCCGAGAATTTGGCTCTGGAAATGACGATGACGATTTTGTTTCGCCTCTGTCTCTCGTTGCTGAGTTCCCGAAAGAGTCTCGCTGCCTTGCTCAGGCTTGCTCTCGAGCTGCCGTTACTATCACAATCAGCCTTGGCCGTAGAGGAGTTCTGTTTAGGTTATGATTGGAGTGAGGGCACCACCAGTCACAACACAAGAGCGCCTGCCTGAAATTTACTTCCTGGACTCGGTCTCGGTTGCGGAGCCTTGTTCTTGGTTGATTTTAGAGATTTTTACTTTTTCAAAGTGGGTTTTCCTTCTTTAACTGCTTCAGAATTAAAGGGACGATGTCAGTTCGGAAAGCAACACATTCGGGTAGTTGGTATACCGACTCAGGTAACGTAATATCTCGTCTAAATGGAGTATGTTGATGTAGTGCAGTGAGCGGCCAGACCAGTTTTGGTGTCTAATCAACTTCAGCTGATTCACCCGTATTGATGACTTGAGTGTAAATTTCTATTGTTGTGGTATTTGTGGAAACGTATTTTTGTTTACTGATAGTTGGGTCTGCTGAGTAGAGAAGTACAGATTATTAAAACGGCATCAGCGTAGTCGATGCTGAAGTTGACTAGCCTTCCAGGCCACTGCAGAGAAACTGGATTGGGTGCCGTTTCTTCTTTTGTCCGTTTCGTCGATTGTTTGGAAACGGGGAAACTGTTAGAAATGGGGATTTGATCGGGGTTTTTATTGCGTCTAGTTAAGTTTGATCCTAGTGAACTTCCAAGTGGAGCGCTTTTGCAGTTTTATGTAGACGCTTAGTGCGCCGTCTTAAGTTTTGAAATCGCCTCACGCAATACTAGGCAGATGCACAGTACATTGTTGCTGTAAAAACGCCTTTGCATCTCTACTCAGCTTTGTGCAGTGGATGATCAGATTCCCTTTTGTTGGTCTTTTACCCGACTTTGGTCCTGTTTATAGTATATTTACTTATTTAGATGCTTTTAATGCATGCTCGTTGTTGGGTGATTACCCTAGTGTTATTTGGGCTATGTTTTGACGCTCGTTTTTAGCGTGAAATGTGCGGCTTGAAAACGGATAGTCGTGTGGTAATCCAGCTGCATTCAGTTCAAGTCAGTTACCAGCATTACCATTTTTTTTATTCATCACGGGAGACACTTTGCATTACGCCCGTTGCATACAAACAAAGAGGCATGCACACAACTCAACAGGAAAGGCTCACCGAGAGACCGTGACCCTCCGGGATGCATGGGAAGGCTTTAGGTAGCCTACACAAGACAATGAACCAAATCCCATCGCAGGATTCGTACCAGCATTCACTTGGTGTGGAGACGAGGGCGCTAACCACTGGGCTGTTGCTGGTCGCTTTGCTCGTGGTCACCCCTCACAAAGCGTACAGTGCATGTTGGGACTTAGTTTTTGCTCCACCTTGTAGCTGTTGCCATTTGGCTACTGCGGGGATGAAATAGTTAGCTTAGTTCAACAAGTACACGCTAATTCAATGTTCACTACAGTTGTTGCTTAGGTAGTTTTCGACAAAGAATAAGTTTCACAGATCGTAAAAATTGTGGGCCCAATTCAGGCTTCTTTTTCTTGCTAGTTTTATTCTCACGTTTGGCTGTTTTGCTTGTGGTTGGTGCGTTTGTCACGGTTGCTCTCATCCACTGATCTGTAGGCCTATTAGTCCAGCTGGGAGGAGGGTTGGCCTTGACTTTCCATTTTCTACTCAGTTGGGCGTCCAGCATTGGGTGCACTAGGTGAATGATGTTAGGGTACGATGGCGGCTGTAGGCTCATGAGTGAACCCTAGGGAACCCATAGGGAGCCTGTATGGGGCAACATCTGGTGATGCTGCTTCATTCAGTTCCACAAGTTAGTTACCAGCATTACCACTTCTTTATTCATCACGGGAGACACTTTACGTTACGTCCGTTACAGACAAAGACTCTCACCGGAAGAGAAAGAGGCATTGTGCACAACTCGCCAACTGAGAGACCATGACAGTCTTCCGACCCAAAACTTCGCTTTTTGCAAGTTTTTGTGCACCATTCTGGCTTGCTATCATTTTATTAGTAAAAATAGCGGCATAATTGTATATAGTGAATAAAAATTGTATGAAGCGTGACATGATTACTATAGAGCAGTGACAATAACGTTATATTATTATATGTAACTCTATGCTGGAGCAAGTAATTGGAGTAGCTGCAAGGGGCACATGAGGTGAAAAGATGGGTGTCGTATTGCAGTTAATACTGTTAGAACGGTTTTCTTAGGCCTGAAACATGCGATTTTTGTCGATTTCTTGGCAGTTGCTGACATTTTTAGCAAGTGGATTCTTTTCATTTCTGATTACAACCTTGCAGCACAAAGGATTGGAGAAAACTTTTTTTTAAGCTTAAGAAATCCGCTCTCAAAGCACTGCATTGACTAGAAGTGCCTTTGTTTTTACTTCCATTTTAATCCAGAGTCCCTTGTAGCTATCTCTCCATGTGCTAGCCTCGTAGCCAATATGGCGTTAATTGTCGCTGCTGTATAGCCCACAGTTATAAGATTATAATGTTTTTATTAGTTGGGGATATAATAAAGATGATCATAGCATATTTGAGATGATTTAATTAGCGATTTTCCTTTGAAAGTTGCACTATGTGATCCTTAAATTAGGCAGGTTTCACACGGTTGAAATGGGTACAAATTGTATTTACTGTGAATTTTCATGAATCCGATTATTCATATCTTTAGATGGTTACTGCATATGAATTGGAATCACGAAAATTCATGTGTAAACAACATATTTTAACTGTGTGAAAAATGCGTAACTAGTAATATATCACCAAGAAAACATACGTATCAACCAACTGGTGGAATTTGTGGAAGAAAAATTCTAAAATTACGGTAGCGTACAGGACCGAAAATGATTTCAGTATTTTGGTGGGAATCCTGTTCTAGCTGCACAAACAATGATAAGCATGGGGCCAGAAAGACAAACTACGATAAAACATATCCTACTGTATTGAACCTATTACAAGAAAGAAAAGAAATCGTATCGCTCTTGTTCAATCAAAACTGCATACCCCACGAGTAGAAGTGGCTATTTTTACTCGGTTTCAGTATTGCTTGACAACTTTTTCTTTTGTTGGTTTTAAAAGAACAGAAATAATGTACAATTTGTCCTAAAATGGGTAATTTAGAGTACATGAACTTTGATATAATTACAAATAGCAATTACGAAAGGGGGGTGGAAAAAAGGTGGGCTACAGTACAACAAAGATCTAAATTGACCACTCGTCAATTGGGGTAACAAACAGCAAGACACAGCCTGTCTCAGTAGTGACTGACTGTCAGTTTTGTTTGTTTTTGGTGGACTATCGACTGGTTAATAATACCAAGAGTTTTATAAAGGAGATCCTGCAGGGATTGACGGAATGTGTATGACAATAGAATTACTGTGTATTCCATATTTTAAGCCCGTGTCAGAAGGGCAGATTTTCACTCACGACACGACTGAAAATCTGGTAGGGAAGGTAGGTTGGCTTGTGTGACAGGACAGACAACAAAAGTTGAGAATAATTAAAAGAGTCATCATGGCCAGGCTAGGCTGCCAGCCCTCGGGGTCAGGGTACCAACTTTTTCTCATGTGACCGATAGAGACCAATGGTGAATGCGTACCATGCATAACAGAAAAAGGGGTGTAGCTGGATGTAAAGAGAGCAAGCCATATGGAGTGTTTCTTAAGTTTCTTAATCCTGAGGGCAGTTGTGAGTGGAGGAAATCTGCCCATGTGACAAACTACAGACATGACAAAATGTAGGAGGAACCACTTCTGCCCTTCGGACAGTCATGTCTGCAGGAAAAAATTTGCCCGTCTGACACGGGCTTTATTCTGGGTCGCGACCCCATGTTGTCAATTGTGGAACGACTGGTCATAACTATTCTCGGAAAACTGGGCAGTTTAACCGTAAAATAAAGTTAAAGTTAAAACTGGTGTTAAAAATATGCCAAAGAGCCTGAAGAAGACTGCAGGCTGCAGTCGAAAATTAGCTAGATAAGGAACTATCTGGAGTGTGGAAGTAAGCGAAATATGGAGAATCTTCACTCTGTGGGAAGTAAATTTGATGCAGTGTTCCACAGTAATGAGCAACATTACGGACTTTTTTGTGATGCCAAATAGGTTTTAGTTTTAACCCAAGGGGCAGAAAATACCGCTTTTGCTATTATTGGTCCAGGCATGCAGCACCTCCGCATGCAACAGAATTCTATGAGCACGAGCGGTGAAGCAGATGGTTTTTTGAAGCCAAGATAAACCTGAGTAGAAATCGCTTGTTTTGCCTCCTGACTCCACGCCAGTTCATGACGGGTGCTGGAAAGTTGATGCCTTTTAGCGTTGCTTCTTGGTAAAATAAGATTTTGCTGTATTAAATCAAATGGTTTGGATCCGGGTAACGAAACTCAGTTTCTCTCCCTGATGACCTTGTGACAAGAGATGGAGTATGAAGGGATGCTATCGCGTTTGCATTCATTAGCTCCTGATAGGCCTAACATAGTTTTAAGTTTATGCTCAACTGAACAACAAGAAAATGATTTACAAGTTTCCACCTCTCAAAGTAATGAAATCGTACATGGTTGCTACTATAGTCTCTCCTTCTAATTGCAGTCATTCACCAGTAATATGCTAAGATAGCTTTTGATTATCTCAAGACCGTTCCAGTGGTGGACTAACCAAAATAGCTTGAGCGCAGAATAAGCTATTACCTTGGTAAACATACATGTGGTAGCCATTGACTGAAGCTCACGTGTAGGCAACTTTGGCTGTAAGCTTACCATTG
>JAHWFP010204046.1:0-13756 GCA_023313725.1 Lithobius niger
ACTTTGGAATACAACCAAGTGCTTTCAAGAACCTGGCGATAGACTTTTGTTTACAAGCTGCTCTCTTTGCTTTGTTTGAGATTAAGTTTTGACTTGTTTGAGATTAAGTTTTGCGGTTTCAAACGGTGGTTTCTAGTTGCCTTGAAAATATCAATTACCTTTTTTAATTTCATTCTCCTTCTCAAATGCTGTTCAATATAGAGAATTTTTAAAAATGAGGCTGCCCATCCGAGTCGCTACCCACTGCGCAGCTCTACTCGTTCATATATAAACTCGAGTGGAGCCGACGTGGCCACCTTTTCTTCTCTACGTTCCACGCTGTTTGTTTCGATCCGGCCATGCCTCGTGCGAAGGGAATGCCTAAGGACGGTTCCGGGTCTCCCTTCGCCTCCCTCGGCGGAACGCGATTCCTTGGATCTGCTTCCTCCGCCTACCAATCCTTTCTTCTCCGAAGCCTCCGTTCCCCTTGATGAGACGGTCGAAGCTTCTCCGATTCCTTGCGGACAAGTGATCCGCTCCCCGGACGTGCGTTCCATTCAGAAGGAACTATCCAAGGCTAACGAACAGTATGCTCGTCTGAAACTCCAACTTAACGGCTCGCAAGGTAGCGACCAAACTGGCGTCCACTCCTGCTCCGGCGCCTACACCGCTGGACCTCTCTTCCTGTTCCTCTCGACGCAGTGTTCACTCTGCCGTTCCTGGTTCCTCCGGTCCGCTAACCGGTGCCCAGGTTAATGATTTAATGGACTCGTCCCTTCGAACCTTAAGCACAAGGTTCCTGTTTCCAACTATACTTCGGCTTGGATTGCTTCTACAGCCAAGAAGCCACGTTCCACAGATGCCGTTCCGGCTCCGCAAGGCGGCGACGACGACCCGTACTACACACCTGACCCTTCACTCTCCAGACACACTGATCCGTTTCTCTCTGGTGATCCCGATCTAACTGACATTCTGCTCCCTGATCTTCTCAAGACAGTGGAAAAGATTGTTCCAGACTGCTTCCTTTATAAACCATCCTCATCTGCGTAGCCAGCCAATAAGAATCGAGGTCTGGCAACTTGCTTCGGTTTACGTGATCAGCTTCCCTATTAACAGCCGTTACTCGGACAATCTACCACTCTGCTTACGACACGGTGGCGTTCTCTTGGGTAACGGTTCCCCTTTGGAGCTGGATAAGGAACCGCCTCCCCCGCGTCCTGGACGAGAAAACTATTTATTTCGTCCTATTGGTGAAGGAACTGCGAATCTGCGCAATTTCGACACGTATCCACAATCAGAGTTCCTTACCGCGAACACTAAGTTGGACTTTGGTTCCGCATTATTCCTGCCACGAAGAGCTGTGGTCTCTGTCTATGTGCTGTGAGATAACGATCGCATCCTCCGTTTGGGGCTCCGGGCGGCATCACAGGCTTATGTCCGCAGCACTGTGGCTAATGCGTTATGTGAACGCCTTCATGCCGATCCGCCTCTTCCAGATACCAAGCAGCTGGCGTTCCTGATTCATCAAGTATTCCGCAAGAGCTGCATCGCAACGTACCACGCTATGAACTGGTTCACCAGGGCTCTGTTCAACTCAACACTCCTCCTGCGTGAAATCGCACTTAACACAACTTAGAATCTCCACGATTCCACCCGCCTATCTCCTTTGGAACCAGCCGATCCACGAGACGGAATCACTCTTTCGGGGACTTATCCCCAAGGTAGCTCCCTATCTGGATGTCTCTAAGAAGCCTCGACCTATCAAGAATCGGTCGTTCAAGCGTCAACGTTCCTCTACTGCCACCCGTTCCGATCCGCCTGGTGAAAACTGGCCCGCTCAGAAGACGGAACCCGTTCCACCTAATCCGCTACGATCTTCGTCGCCCATTCCTGCCCGTTCCCAAGGCCGAAGACGCGGCCGGTCCTTGGGGCGGGCCACAACTCCAGACACATGACAACGTGCCTCTTCCCGATCCAGATCCCGACATAGGGACTCTTACCGACATTCCTCCACCCCCACAGGTCGTGGGGGCAGACGGTTACGTTTCTTCCTGCCATCTTGGCAAACGATTACTCGCGATCCTGTCATTCTTTGTATCATCACCCAGGGCTGCCAGCCGACATTCCTGGTCCCCCCCCCCCACCTCTTCAGTTTCCACCATGGGATTGGGACAAACCCGGCCCGCCCGCATTGCAACAGGAGATAAGTACTCTCCACCACAAGCAAGCGATCCGCATTCTACATCCGCCCTTTTCCCCCGGATTTTACAGCATCATCTTTCTTTGCCCAAAAAGTCGGGAGGTACTCGACTAATTTCCAACCTGAAACCCCTCAACAAGTTCATTGCCAATCCTAATTTCCAGATGGAAACAGTCTCCTCGATCCGGGAATCTTTGCGTCCGGGGGGCTGGACAATTTCGCTCGACCTAGCAGACGCATACCTACACATTAGGCTTCATGCCACTGTCCGCCACCTGTTTCGGTTTATTCATGACGGAACAGTTTACGAGTTCTGCAGTCTGCCGTTTGGGCTCAACGCCGCCCCTCGTGTCTTCACTATGGCACTACGTCCAGTTCTGGCCCACCTTCACCAACAAGGCGTGCGGATTCATGCCTTTCTGGATGACTGCCTCCTACCTCATCCCGATCCTGCAGTCGTCTTACAGACCCTACGATCCGCCGTGTCTCTTTTTCACTTTCTGGGTCTGGGAATCAACCTACCCAAGTGCCGTCTACACCCAGCACAATCCTTCGTGTTCCTCGGCGTCCTTTTCGATCTGACTCATGCTTCCGTCATGCCTTCTCCGGAACGCATCTCCAAGCATATAGCGTCCGTACGGGCGTTCCTCCATCTACCACGTCACATCTTCAGCGACCTTGCTTCGGTAATCGGGACGATCGACTCGTTTGCAGACCTGGTCCCTTCAATCGCTGGATGGCTCGTCCTCTGCACCATTATCGGTTGGATCACTGGGGCGATCCCCGTCTGGCACTTTTGCAGCGTTCACAACCACTCCACCCGTCACTCCACTTCCCACTTCAAACCATTCAGTGATGGACGGATATATCCAACCTCACTGCCTCGGTTCCTCTTCACGAACCGGTTCCTCACTTACACCTGTTCACGGATGCTTCCCTCGCGGGTTGGGGTGCACATATCGACAATCTCACAGTATCGAACCCGTGGCCGTCTCCACCCCAAAAACACATCAATCATCTGGAGCTTCGAGCGGTCCTCAGTCTTCAACATTTCCAGGACCATGTCTCTGGCCGCATTGTCCAGGTGCACATCGACAATACCACTGCTGTTGCATACCTGAAGAAAGGAGGGGGAGCGCGATCCCTATCCGTCTCAAGGTGGAACTCCTCCCTCTCCACATTCCGGGTTCCCAGAACGTAATTGCTGAATCCCTATCTCGGCAGAACCCTCCAACCGGCGAATGGTCCTTGGTTCCCAACGTTTGCTCAGCCCGGTTCGCACTATGGGGACGACTAATGGTCGACCTGATTGCTACTCGGTTCAATGCCAGACTTCCTCTGTTTTGTCAGCCCGTTCCCCAATCCACGGGCCTGGGCAGTGGATGCCCCGACGCTGGATTGGAACCTACTACACGCTTATGTCTTCCCTCTGCTTCGTCTCTTGCCAATAGTACTACGCAAAATCTCAGCGTGTCAGGGGCAGTTCCTCCTCATAGCCCCGGATTGGCCCGCAGCAGCATGCTTCCCTGCGTTACTGAGCCTCCTCATCGACAATCCCAGGCTTCTGCCCCTCAGTCAGACGTTGCTCACTCAATCCGACGGAACATCAAGGTTCTGCGCCTTCACGATTGGCTACTATCGTCCAACTGCTCAGAGCAACTGGCATATTTGAAGACGAAGCCGTCCGCATCGACTCCTGAGCCGCCCATTCCGTTAGGAAGAAAATCTACGACAGCCACTGGAAACAATGGTTTCATTGGTGTCTTGCACAGCAAATCAATCCGGTCCATCCGCCTTTAGAGGATCTCCTCCGCAGTTCAACTTTCTTGGTGTACCGATCTGCCTTGAATGCAGTTTTCCGAGCCGCGAATTATGGACATCTAAGTAACTATCGCATTTCCTCATTCATCCATTCGTTTCGCCTCGACAGACCGTGGATCAAGCGACAATTCCCAGATTGGGACCTAGCCATCATTCTCAACGCGCTCCTGGCCGCCCCTTACGAGCCTCTCGGTTCCGCACGTCTCAGCCACTTAACAAGGAAGACTGTGTTCCTTGTTGCCCTTGCTGCCTGCCTACGGTGTAGTGAATTGCAAGCACTCTCTGCAAGGGAACCAGACTGTTTTTTCCTCAAGAACTATGAAGGGGTCACACTTACCCCGCAACCGTCTTTTCGAGCCAAGACCCAGAAACCGGAGGAACGTACTCGTCATTTCATCATCCCTTCCCTCTCCAGGATCCTGGGGGGATGACGATAAGCGTTCCCTTTTTCCGGTACGAGCACTTCGTTTCTACCTTAAGGCATCGCAACCCATCCGAAGAGGGTTATCCCGACTGATCCTTTCGTTCAACCTCAAGACCGGTGTCACTTCGACACGAATGATTGCTACTTGGCTGAAGACTGTAATCGTCCAAGCCTATGAAGCACTTGATATCACTTGCGCTACCGAAGGCATCCGTGTTATCTCGGCATCTTGGGCTTTCCATAGCAATATACCAATTTCTGACATCATGGAAGCCGCCTCTTGGCGACACGCATCCGTCGTCACTACCTCCGGGACATGTCCCACCAAGCTGACAGATTAGATCGCATCGGCCCGTTTGTTGCGGCTCGACGCATCCTGTAACCTCCGTTACACTCCATTTTCAGTGTGGGGAAACGATCGCTACCGAAGGGGGCTTGTGTCAATGGCACCCTCCACCTTGACAAAGACGGTGGGTTGCAATTAAAAAAGGTAATGGTAATTTTCAAGGCAACTAGAAACTCCAAAATACCAGTGTAACCTGGTTGATTTTGGTTTCTATTGCCATTTGAAAATATCATTACCTTTTTTTATTGCATTCTCCTTCTCAAGTGCTGTTCAATATAGAGAATTTTTAAAAATGAGGCTGCCCATCCGAGTTGCACCGAGTTTATATATAAACTCGAGCGGAGCCGACTTGGCCACCTTTTCGATCCTCTTTAGTGCCCTCAATGGCGACAAGAGGGGAGGAGGGTGGGATCTAAAAAGGTAATGTATATGTTCAAATGGCAATAGAAACCAAAATCAACCAGGTTACACTGGTATTTTGGAGTTTTAAGCAAAGAGAGAGCCTAGTGGGCTGGCCGTCCACGAGTGGAATATAACCTTCTGATCGGAATATCGGCGATAGACAATTACTGACAAGAAAGTGCCAGAATATAAGGCGTTTCTACTCTTTGGCCAATGGATGCCCTGAAGGTAGTTTTGGACCAAAATCCATCAATTTCGTTATTTCCCGCCCATGTACATATCAGTGAGAGGGGCCTTGATTCAAACTAGGTGAACAAGTATTTTTTGCACATTGATTCGTTGGAAGAAAGAGGGTGAAAATAAAAAATGACGGTGGGTGGGATATAGTATCTTATACAATGCTTTTCAGCAACTAGGTAAATGGTACGAGGGGCGTTTTAATTTAAATGGGGGAAAGTGACGTAGTTTGTTTACATAACTGGGATCAGGAACAGGAAAGTGTACCGACTCCGTTTTTTTAGCAGGGGTCAATATTTTTCTTGAAGGAAGTGACGAATTTTACAGGGAAGCATTTGCTAAAAATAAGCAATAAACACGGCAATATGGAGAGGGATATGCCGATTTGCAGGGGTGTTTCAGCGTTGGTCTCTTTTTTTTCCTGTTTGCGAAAAGACGGCACTTTTGTCGTTTCAAGAAAATAAAACGAAAAGCTATTCCCTTAGATTTGTACCATCGTGCTGAAAGCAAATGAATATTGCTTGTGACTTATGAACACATTCTTAAATATACACTGACTTTCCAATCCTGTCACTACGGTGGAAAGAATAAGTTACATCCAGCGACCAAAGAGTTGAAACACCTTATATTCTGGCACTTTCTTGTCAGTAATCACCGATCTTCCGATCAGAAGGTTATATTCCAGTTGTGACAGTCAGTCCACTAGGACCGTTTGAGACCGCAAAACTTAATTTGTAACATTTGACATGTTGATATGCGTTGTGGAGCAGTATAGATTCACACAAAGAATGATTAATGTTCATAATAATGTGGTTAGACTTCTCTAGAAATCTCTTATTTTGACTCTTGAATGTTTTGTAGTGTTCTTTATTGTTCATTTGATGCTTAGATAATTGTTTATCACAGAGCGGCATTAGTGTGTATACCTTCGCTGCCGCCCCCGTGATACAGTGTTCATCTTAGCTGATCGGTATTTTTATTAATCACTTGCTTTGTTGCTTCATGCGAGTTCATTTGTAGTTGACTGCCCGCTTGTGCATTGTAGAATCATTTTATATTGTTCGGCCACACACAGAAATCGGTAGCAGGTGTAGAAAGGAGGGAATGAAATCCAGTCGTGTATAGTGATTGTTGATCGGCTCGGTTTAGTTTCGATTTCGTCAGGTGCAGAGTCCCAAATCTACACCTGACATGCAGGTCGAGTGTGACTGGCATGTTTCGTGCCTTCCATTGTTCCTTTGATTCACTTAGTGTTCAGGGTACCGAATGTAGTTTGGTAGGCTCTGGAAGGTAGATAGCGATCTTCGGGCAAAGAGATTTTCATGAGTGCCAGCTGTAGTTTACACTTTTGCCATTTGTCCCGTTATTAGGTTTTCATTTGCTCATGCTTAGGAATCTGAATCTGCAATTTGTTTATTTGATGCAGCCAGCATCTTCATCATAAATTCTGCTGGCAGTTCCAGGAATTGCTGTCTGGTATTATTGTCTCATGGTTCTGTTACATTTTTCTTGAAGGCAAGCTTATTGCTCGTTGCTACTTCCCAAGATTGTGGTTTTATTGGTTGCGAGCTTCACCAATGTTTGTACCTCCAATGGAAACATCCTCGAAGCAATTTTTTGGAAATCTTTGGCAGATATAACTTTACCTGTTAATTGACTTGTAGTATCTTGCAATCAGATTGTTAGGTTTGTTACTTCCTGCAATTGTTTAATTTTAAGGTTTCTTGGTGTTACTGCACTTTCTAGTTGAGAAATACATGGTGGTATCTTAAATTTTACTTCAACCTCTTTCTTTATTATTTGGCTTGAAATTCCATACAATTGCATCCACTGAATTATTTGGGGGGGGGATTGAGGCTTAATGGCGCGTCGACAACTTGGTCATTAGCGCCAACATTATTGGGCTCATTACTTGGTCATTATTTGGGTTCATTTTTATGTTTTCTTTGCCAAATTCTGTTTATTTTCACTTATCCTGCACGGAGGTGGTGCTATGCTGTTCATTGACTGGGTGTGTGCGGCACTATCCAGTTGGTTGTAAGCTTGCTCATTTTGATTTGCATCACTCACCCGCAAATTTCTGAATTTCTCTGCCAAACCTTGATTCTCTGCAGTTGTCAGGGAGGCTTCTTTACCCCGGATAGCCTTCTCCCCGAGCAAGCCAGGGTTTGCAAGAGATGGGTTTTACGGCGTTAACTTGTTTATTGCAGTCAGACATGGCAATTCAACTGGTCGTGCGGCTATCTTCCGTCGTCTCTCTCCTCTGATCTCTGCCTACCGACATGCGTGCCTGATAAGGCGGGTCAGAACCAACCGTGTAAGGGCTGATGCATGGCCTTGTGGGCTTTGCACCCTCACACGCTCCCCCCTCCTTAAAATAGAGCAACAGTTGTTGTTAGGCTAGAGGCAGGATTACAATTTCTGTCCCTGTCTTGCCTTTGCACCGATACATAATGCATAATAAAAAAAAAATTCAGTCATGCGTAACATTTTCTTTATGCTCGAGAACTAATGATTATATAAGATGAAAAAGGTTAATATAGTTGACCGCTTGTGCCACGCTTGCACGCGCCGCGCGCTCACTTGCTTTCTTCAGTTTGGTACACTTCACACTTGAAATTTGCGCCCTGAAGGCGGCTTCATCACTTAAAAATTCTTTTTTAGAAAAAAGTTCATGTTCTGTCCATGAATTTTGGCGCACACTTGCACTTCTAATGTTCACTGGTATGCGCCCCGAGGGAACAACTTAGTCCCAGTGCAGTCCTTGATTTTGAACTTAAGAGCACTTGTGTGTCCTAGGGTACGTTTTAGTTTTTTTTTAAATGTTTGAGAACAGTACTTGTTTGCACTTTTTAAACAGTCCGTTTTGGAGATTCACTGCACAGTAAATTTATAGATGAAAATTCTGCGGTCAGTGACTGCACGGTGAAGTTTTTTTTTAAGATTGAAAGTTTAGAAACTGCTGAAGTCTTTGCTTTCATTCACATGTCTCTTGTTACGCTGGTGGAATTCTCTTTGCACGCTAGTCTGGATTTCAGAAGTGTTGGACGGTTAAAACAATGCAACGGATTTTTAGTACCCTTCTTCATGCTGCGTCACAATTTTAAGTGATCCAAAGATTTTTTCTCGCCGCTCTTGATCGTGCTCTCCAGCCAGTTTTCGCTCCTTCTTCCAGTAGTGTACCGATAGCATAAATTCCGATTCCCTTTACCATCGGGCAGTGCCACAGAGATGGAAAAAAAAATAATATTGTCAGAACAATTACGAAAGATCATTTTGATTCACAAACAATAGCTGTGCTAGTCTTTATTGTAGGCAACGTTTGTTAGCCAGTCTTTACAAAGGAGCGACGGCAATGTACGTGCGAGTTCAGTAGTAATTGTTATCCCGTTTTGCTGTGTTTTGGATTGTTCTCGTTGGACAATTGTTTATGAGGAAAAGCCAGACAGGCTTAGTCTGTACACCCTTTTTCTAATATGTACAACGTTGGTATCAGCGAATAAATCCACCAGTCATGATAATTTTTGTCCTCATTGTCCCAACATCATCGATTCATGTCCTCTCCTTTACAAGTGTGGTAGCAGAGCGTGGTTATGCAGTTTTAGAATACCCTCTCCATGACGCAAGCCAAGATGTCAGCCCATCCAAATACGGATTTCTAGATCTGTCCAAGTCTCAAGGTAATTATGCCAGTGTGATGAAGAACTGAACTGTTTTATACCATCTTTTTTACTGAACTTTTACAATTCTCAATCATGGCATCCCAAACCAAAATTTACAAAGGGATTGAAGTTTTAAATAGCCGTAATTACGTCACTTGGGCTTTACAAGCCAACAGATATCTACAAAACAAAGATATATACGACGTTGCAATCGTGCAGGGTGATCCAGGTAATGATGCAGCTGCCAAAATTAGGCGCACATACAAACGAGCCAATTCTGAAGCTCTATTTTTTCCTTACATCATGTATGGACTGATTATGTATGCTGATTCAGAAACTGCAAAAGATGTCTGGACTCGATTAGAAGCACGTTATGGTATAAATGGGCCACTTAATCAACACAAAAAATTAGATGTTTTTGATGCAGTCACAAAAATTCGTATGAGGTCTGGTGAAACCATTGAGAACTATTTTATGCGTATTCGTTTACTTGGTAAAGAATCAAAACAGTTTGGTTTCACAGTAGAAGATAGCCAGTTGGTTTATTACGCTTTATTAGGGATCAACAGAAGTGATTTACAACAAACGGTACACAGTTTGCAAATACGTAATGTCACCTTGGATGAAGCTGAACAACTTTTATTAGAGTTTGGGGACAAAAAGAAACGTGAAAGTGACTTTCTCCCTTTTAAGCATGAAATCTTTAATGCAGTACCATCACGCAACAAATTTAAGAAGCGTGGGAACTCCAATAGTCGTCAGCAAACGCAACCTAACCTAATTGTACCTGCTTCTACCTCAACAATCCCCAATACAGCTGTACAAGTTTGTGGATACTGTTCATTAAGGGCCCACGATTTCTCGTCATGTTGGAAGCGTATGCGTGACAATAACTTACCATTACCTCCAGAAGCATTAAAACGAAACCAAAATAAACGTGGACGTGGTGGTAAATATGGTAATACATCAGCACGACTGGTAAATCCAGATTTCGCAGCAGAGTCTGCCACTAACGAAATAACTGTTGTATTAAAACGGAACTTGACCACAAGTGCTTTCCAAGCTACAAGGGATTGCAGTGCCAAGCCAAAATATGTATTCTTTGCAAATACAGTTGGGATAGTTAAAAAACATACCAAAAGACGAGAGAAATATGTCGAACCAAATACTTGGAATGCTGACACGGGAGCCGGGACACATTTGACAACTCACTTCGAATGGCTAAGTAATCCTGTTCCGGTTGATGTACCAATAGGACTTGCCGGGACAAATAGCATTATCAGGGCTACATTCCAGAGATCTGTTCACATAGAAACCCCGCATGCAATACTTGAAGTACAAGATGTGCTGTATTCACCTGAAGTTGGTGATAACCTTTTGTCTGTTCTAATGCTCGACCAGCGTGGAATGAAGTATGATGGTGGAGGTGGACAAATGACTTTTTATGGAAGTGATGGGCGCCTCATAGCAGAAGCTTTCATAAAAGAATATGCATATATACTAGATGGAGTAACAGTAATACCACCAGCGAAATCTTCATCAATGAACACCACGTCACCGTCTCTGCCAACACAAGTGTGTAACAACGTCACTATCCCATGGGAGCAATGGCATGCTCGTCGGTCATATTTCTCAACGAAAGATGGAAGATATTCTTCGCCATAATCTTTTGAAGGATATCAACGTGAAACCTGATGTAATTCAAGATTGCCACTCATGCCTTGAGGGAAAGATGCGGGCGACTCCAATAACAGGCTGTCATGTTATTTATACTACTCGTACACTCGAATTAATCCATCTTGATTTAATGGGACCAACTGAAGTCGTATCCAAACTAGGAAGTAGATACACATTCTTGTTAGTGGACGATTATTCTCGTCGATACTTTGCCTCTTTCCTCAAGAATAGAAGTGAAGTCTTCGATGCATTCCGTCATTTTGCCGCACTTCGTGAAAATAAAACTGGGCATAAAATCCAAAGCATAAAATCGGATAATGCAAGAGAACTGGTTTTATCTGCTATGCAACAATTTTGTAATGACAAAGGAATTCGTCATATCCGGTTAACTCCTCAATGTCCTTCTCAAAATGGAGTCGCTGAACGTGGATTGGGAGTTCTTGCTGGACAAGCCAGGACGCTGCTGTCTCAGTCAACTACCAACCGAATATTGGCAATTTGCAATTGGACTGAGTTGTTACTTGCACAGCGTCACTCCTACAACTTCTTTAGGCAATGATACTTCTCCCATGTTGAGATGGGCCCTGCACCGAGCTATTCCAAGTGGAAAGCATCACAGAATTTTCGGTTGTCTATGTTATTACATGGAACCACCTTATCGGCGTGGGAAGTTTACTGCAAGAGGCATACCAGGAATCTTTATTGGGTATGGTACCAACCGCTCTGGGTATCTTATTTATAATCCGAAGAATGGCAAATATGTTTTCACGAAAAACGTCCATTTCATCAAAAATACTCCCGGTGGAAGCCTACTAAATTCAATAGAGTCATCTGAAAATTACTCCGCTCCTCCAGTTATTGAAGAAGATTCTTCTGATAGCGACAACGAATCAGAAGAGCCGCATGATGCTCCAGAACCTCCACCTCACCCAGATCAGCCCCAACCTATTCAACAACCGCAAGCTGAGCAAGTAGAACGAAGGCGAGGTCGTGGTAGACCACCAGGAACCAATAAAGAAGTTATGGCCGAAAGACGACAAGAACGAGGACAGGCACGACAAATTGTATCGTTAGATCCAGAGGATTATTTTACGGACTGTGTTGTATTTCAAGGACTGAGTGCACCCCATAGTGAAACCGTTTGTGAAGTTGCCCAAGATGGTAATGTATTTGCAAGTGAAAATGTTGTGACAATACCAGTTTGTAACTTGCCTGTAATGCCAGGGTGTAGTTTGGGCAGCAATAGTCATTTGCCACGTACGTATAATGAAGCTGTAGCTGGGAACGTAAGCGAGTTTTGGCTTGAGGCTATGCAAAACGAATTAAGAAATTTTAGTCAGCATGATGTATGGGACTTAGTACCCCGTCCGCCTAAGGCAAAAATCATTCGTACTAAATGGGTATTTGCGCGCAAACTGAATCCAGATGGAACAATTCGCAAATACAAAGCTCGCCTTGTTGCAGCAGCTTGCAACCAGAAAAAGGGCGTCGATTACGAATTATCGTACAGCCCAATAGTCCGAATTGAAGCCATAAGATTTGTCTAGTGCCTTGCAGCATATAAGGGTTATCAACTCGTTTTTTACGATGTAGTATCGGCCTATTTATGGGCTCCTATCGGACCAGTAACTACATACGTATCTCAACCCTCCAGGTTTTGTTGACACTGGCGAGGGGGAGGGGGGGGGCAGAAGGTGTGTCGTCTAAAAAAGAGCATATACGGTTTAGCTCAAAGTGGAAAAAACTGGAATGATACTTTCAATGAGATTTTACTTGCTATAGGCTTAACTCGCAGTGAATTTGACCCTTGTGTGTATTATCTGTACACATCAGTACCCATAGAAGGTTTTATAGTAGCAATGATTTTTGTAGATGATGATGCGATTGCTAGCTCTAGTCCTATAATCACTGATTATTACATGGATAAGATTAAAGAAAGGTAGAGATTTTACAGGTAGAAGACCAGCTTTATTTGGGCTTAAAGATCTTGGTATCACCATCTGAAATATTTGTAACACAGCAGCAGTACGTTGAGAAATTATTACATAAGTTTAAAATGTCTGACTGTAAGTCTGTGAAAGGGGTTGGTGATCCAAACCAAAAGATCGACGACTGTAAAGATTCACCAAGCATCAACAAAACTGATCATCAGGATCATTAGGATCATTAACTTACTTGGTTAATTATACCAGATCAGATTTGTCTTTCCAAGTAACAAGCCTAGCTCGTTTCAACCACGACCCACGCCAAATACACATGGGTGCACTGAAACGAGTGCTTAGGTATTTAAAGGGTACTGCAAAATATGGTTTGCACTATGATAGAGGAAAAATATCCTTTTTACGAGCACAGTCTGGTGCAGCATGGTGTGCCAGTAAGGGGTCAAAATCTGTAACGGGATTTGTAATATTCTTAGGCACAGTACCAATAATGTGGAAAACCAGAAAACAAAAACTGTTGCCATGAGTACTTGTGAAGCAGAATTAAATGCTATTTGTGACGTAGCTAAGGAGCTAATATCTGTGCGAGGGCTTGTGTCAGAATTGTGTCCAGAGCTGTTAAAATATCCTATTCAGTTGCAGACAGATTCCAAATCTGCCATTGAACTAGCGAGGAATGGAGGTAATTCATCTTCAAAACATTATACTCGTAAGACAAATTTTGTACGAGACGAGATAAAACGAGGTATGTTGGAATTAGTATATTTGCCGGGGGATGAATTAGCAGCAGATGTCTTAACAAAAACCGTAAGTGGAGCAAAAATGAAGCGTATCATGGAGAGGGATTTTTCACTGTACTGAGATTTCGGGATAGTGTTTATAGCACGTTATTATGACTGGTAATGGAATTATGTAAATTGAAAGTTGGTGTATTTATATGTATGTATGTATTATTTTTCATGACATGTTTAGGCTGTGGGTTCGTTGAAGATGGAACTAATGTTTTATAACAACAACAAAAAAAACTTTACTAACTTTATTTTTGACTTAGGTAATGTTTAAAAAAGG
>JAHWFP010204051.1:17516-53008 GCA_023313725.1 Lithobius niger
TATACCTTTAGAGTTTTTTAATGCCTTCTTCGAACCCTGTATAGGTTACACACTAGCCTACTTTGGGAGCTTAATTTTTCAGCATTCTTCAAGTCAAGTCGTCTCCTTTCCATGATACATACATTACTTTTCAAAATTTTAGATTCGATATTTCAAGCCTGGAATTTCATTTTATATTTTCAACAAACTTTCCAGGTTTCAAAGACTCGCACGAACCCTGAATCACTTAATCTATACAGGTCTGTACTAAGCACACTAAGTGATTCGTTTTTAGAATTTTTCAGCGATGTCGTTTAACCAATCATACCTATCGTGTTCTAAAGTATATAAACTAATTATATGTCTGCGAATACAGCAGTAAGGTTTCAGTCACAACACTCCCTCTTACGTGGTAAGTTTCAATCACAACATTCCTTCTTACGTGGGAGGTTTCAATTACAACTCCTTTCGTCTGGGCTGGGCAGTGGGCAGCATCCTCAAGCTGTCTGTGTTTTCAAGCTGTCCTCAAGCATCATCAAGCTGTCTGTGCTTTCAAGCTGTCCTCAAGCATCATCAAGCTGTCTGTGTTTTCAAGCTGTCCTCAAGCATCCTCAAGCTGTCAGTGCTTTCAAGCTGTTCTCAAGCATCCTCAAGCTGTCTGTGCTTTCAAGCTGTCCTCAAGCATCCTCAAGCTGTCCTCAAGCATCCTTAAGCTATCAGTGCTTTCGTCTCGCATTTTCTCTTTGCCTGCCCGGCTGCTATCAGTACTTCGAAAGACTATTCTGGGTAAGTTTAAACTTGTATTGGCAATAATCTGCAGCAAGCTCTGGGTTCGACCCCACTCTGCCGTCGCTGCCTTTTGTTGGGAGGGCGTCGGGTAGGTCGGTTTAGTTTGAGAAAACAAACTGTTGAAGCTACTGGATGAGAATGCTGGTTTCAGGTAGTCGAACCCGGGTGAATGTCTTTAGTCTGTAATCATTATCTGTGTAACCATTTCTTTGTGTTTTTGTAGTTTGGTTGATCCATGTATTCTCTGTGTTTGTTTTTAAGTTTTGATTGACCTCATGACCGTGGGGCCTTAGGCTCTTTAATAAAATCAGTTAAATCAGTAATATCTGGCTTGTAACCAAACAGTTTTTAAACTACGTGTTGTTCCAACCACCGATCCACGGTGTTCAACCCCAACAATTTCTTACATTCCGACAGGTGGAGTTAGTGTGGCTGCTTTCTTTTCCTTCCCTCCTAAAACCCAGATTAAAACGAACGAGCCCAAAACATGGTTGCGAGTCATTTTAAAAGGTCAATAGAAACTTCAAATTTGACAGAAGAGTTATTTAAAATTTTTTTTAATGTTTTTCCATATATGTTGCCAGCACAGCTGTGGCTTTGTCTACGCCATGTTAAGTCACCAAATTAAAACAAAACAACGTTGAAAGTAAACAATCAGCAGATTTTTTTTGATTTTTAATAACCGAAATAAGCCCGTGTGCGATTCTAAAAGGTGACCTCGAATTTTGTAAATACAGCATTCTAGTATTTGTTTCATTTTTTTCATATAGTATGTTAAAAATCTGTTTGCGACGTGTGACGCTCGATTTGAGGCTTGTATGAAAGGATAAAAAACTGGAAAGTAGGGCTAGGCAAGCGTTTTGGTCACTTGATCAATGGCGTCAGTGGAAACTGAATGGTTCTCACAAAAACTTGAAACGAAATTCGAAATTAGTAGTGAGAATAATGAGCACAATTTCGACAAATAGTACAAGAATTGGAGCTACAGAAACTGTCGTGTGCTCCTTGATAACTAAATAAAAGAATTTACTGTGAATATTTGAAAAAAAAAATTCCATGCATTTATCGTGGTTCGAATACATTTCTCTACCAGGTACTTCTATAAGATCAGCTGGTTATGTGACACTTTGTAAATTGATACTTCGTCATTATTGTCCGCGCAGAAGCATCGATTCCGATAGCTCATTCTTCGGCCATCAAAGGAATTCAGAAATTTACCGTTCATCAAACAACGCTTAGTTTCGTAAAATTAAAGAAATGCATTTATATTTCCAACGCATCTGCTACTTCTTTCTGTAGTAGCGGTTGGATTCATTTCATGGTGTGATGCTGTTTTACAAATTTATGCAAAGCTCGTTAATAAAAAAAATGATAGGCATAGTTTATTTTGGAACCCTGAAGGAAAAAATACGTTCTTTTCCACGATATCAAATGTTTTTTTTTTCAACCTCTTAGGTGTATTTTTAAAAAGGGGTATGTTGAATTTAATTTGAAATATTAATTTGGTGTTTTTTTTTAGGGGCCAAAATTGGGTCCAGAATTGGCCAGAATAAGTTCCCATAGCTGCTGAAGGAGTATGGTAGCTTTTCACGCTACTCCTGACCGACAGTCCCGGCGGGGACTTTGCCGAGATCACCTTTCCATGGGTTCGACCAGACAGACCGCAAACCTCCAGCAAACCAGGGCAGCTTTCTCACCGCTCAGCCACGATGACTGCCTAATGTTGCGAATGTTAATTTGGTTGAGGACTGCAACTTGCTTTGCGTGGGTAAGAAATTTCAGCTGGATTTGTCTTCTGTTTGAGCTGAGAAAATTAATCATTGGTTATGTAGCAATAATACTGCCAGGGCAGCGACTGTTCAGTTATTCTCCCACTTATATTCCCCAATTCAGTGGCGTGCACAGGAGGGCTCTGTGTGGGGGGGGGGGATATTGTCCCTCCCTTTTCAAAAACTGCCCTTTGTGTAAAATAAAATGGCCGACATTTGCTGGTGCGAGCCGGTAAAGGGTCTACAAACGGCCTAAAGAGGCAAAAAAGGGCCCAAAAAAGGTTAATAAAAGGGCAGAAAAGGGTCAACACATCTTATAAAAAAGGTCCTCAGAAAGAAAAACTTATGCTGCTATAAATTCAATGGGTCGACTCACGCTTGCAAACAAAATGATCCAATTTACTTTGTCTCCTTCAACAAAATTTACAACAAGAATTATTTACAACGTGACGTCGATCAACTTGAATTTGCCCTACAAGACGACAAAGAGCATCTCTGCCGCTTGTAGCTACCTTTTGCGAGTGTCTCTGGCGGTAAAACTTTTTTTCCATATATATCAAGCTTCCCACCACAAGCCAAGTTACAAGTTGCAAAGAATGGAACGTCAGTCCACGTGGAAAAGTTGTTGCTTCTTACAGTGTTCTAAGGCTGGCAAATGTTTCCAAAAGTTCCTGCTTGTCGATCGAGGTAATGACCCATAATTGCTGATAATTACTCAATAACTGTCATTAGGTGTTCGAATGGAACGATACGGCCAAACCTTACACTGCCCTTTCAGTAAAAGCGAGAGTAAAATTTGCCCTGTAACGGCTTACACGTACGGCAATACGCAACTCACGGAGACAGCACTCTATGGTGCACCTTGCTAATAACACAGCTGTTGCCTGCCACTAATTACCGTGCCCACAGTCCTATTGTTCAACCAGTAGGAATCGGATCACGCCAGTCACGTGACATAAAGCCGTGACGTAAAGATCAATTATACTCAGACTGTATAAATGCGGCTGCCTGAGAGGTCGCCAGTTGGTATTGGGAATCGAACTGAAAGGTTAGATCCCTGGAGCCTACGAGGGTTAGTCAGAAGGATAAATTTACGCTGATGCTTAATGTGTAATGCTATGTGTATAGTCCCCTAGCTATAGAGTAAGAAGTAAATTAGGAGTGAGCTTAGCCTCGAACTAATTGTTTACTTCCGTAGCAACCTTACAGACCTGCTCCCTCGGAGGCCTGTGCACGCTATGTCCTAATTTCTTTCCCACTTTTGAACTATGTTTTAACCTCGAACGCTGTGAAAGACTTAGTCATTTGGAAGCCACACTTTTAAACAATGAAAACACGGAAAAGTCTGGTTACAAGATGCTTTATGTCCTAAACTTTCACCTATTATTCACGCATAACCCATTAGCGACGATGAGTCGGTTAAGGTGGGCGAGATATTCAATTACAACAGACACCTGAACCATTAAACTAAGAGAACAAGGAAGGCTGGATATGTGATTCTATCATCGTTCGCACATCATTATCCACTACCACCTGTCAACCCATCACGTCGTGTCAAACCCACATTCCAATCCGCGTAGATTATGAAAATCGGATAAACTGTTTCGACTCCTGGTGGAATTACATTTTTTTTTCTGAATCTGAAACACAGGCCCCTTGGAGGGCAGCGGCAACTTGCTCTCTTTTTTTTATGGGAAACTTTTTTGGGATGGTTTAACCATTTTTTGCCTCTCTTTGTTCCCTTTTATTAGATTGTACGATTTTGTGCCCCTGTTTGAAGTACTTTCTTAACCGTTTTTGCCCCTTAATTAGCCCTTTTGGTCCTTTTGCACCACCACTCCAGCAAATATAGGCCATTTTTTTTTTTACAAAAAGGGCACTTTGCCACGCGAGCAGGGCTTTGCGCTCCTCCCCCAACCCCCTGTGTGCACGCTCATGTCACCTGCAGTTCGTACCCTGGTGCATGATTTTTAGGAGTCGGCTTAGTATGTTTTCATGTATTAGTAATATCCGGCGATTTGTTCAATATTATTAACTAAATAAATACGGATACGAACCTATTTACGTTGCCTTTTGGACTTAAATGTCAGACTGCCCGAGTGGTCCAAAGACCAAAGTCCTGCCTCTACTGACACGGTACTGGAACACACTGGTATGGATTCGGTGGGATACCCAGCTCAGGCAGTTTGATATTAACTCCAAAAGGCAACGTAAATAGGTTTGCTTCCGTATTTATTTAACGCTTCTCGAGCCCATTTGGTATTTCGTCCTGTTTCAGTATTATTAATTAGCATATAAGTGAGTTCTAAATAATCGCAATAGCCGATCAAGGGATGCTACAATACATTAATGTTTCAGGGGCGTAACTTCAAAAAAAGGGCTCTGTGGCGGGAGCCCAGAGATGGTCATTAAAGTCACCATAAAGTCACCTTTCAAGTCATTAAAAAGATAAATTTTGCCACACAAGATGATAGCCAATTGCCCCCCCCCCCCCCCCTCCATTCACCCAAAAAAATATGATAAAATACAATTAAGTTTTTACGATACAAGTTTTTTTTTCTGAAATTAGAATTCGGTACATGTGACGTATGTTGGTTTATTTCACAGAAAACAGCTATCCATAAAGAGATTTGAGCTTAAATTTTGCAATTTCTGTCTGCGTAGCCGTTCTGTGGTGGTTAATTTTGGGTTACAAAAAAAGATGTGCTTAAATTGGGGCAAAAGAGTCCCCCACCCCCCAAAGGCGCTGGACCCTGTGGCGGCTGCCTTCTCTGCTTCGTTGTAGTTACGCCACTGTTTTTTTTTTATTATGTTGTAAAATTTAACAGAGTAGATGAAAATTTTTGCGAGGCAGGGTTGAGCAAAGAACATAAGCGGTCCACTGACAGAGCCTGACAACTCGCAAATCAAAGACAACAACACGTTTCATAAATTTTCAGCACACATTTTATGCGCCTGATCACAAACAATAAAAACAATAAGAATGCCAGTAAATGTAAAATAACCATCAAAATATAGGGAAGCCACACCAAATTGGAGCAGAGAGCCACCATCTTTAAAATTGTCAATTAACTCCAAGTACGTTTCGTACTCACTCCACTTAAATGATTTCTGTCCAGTGCTCTGCGAACGAATCCAACAACGATCTTGACGATCGCGAATGTTTCAGTTTTGTTTTAACATTGGATCAAATGTATATAATATTGCAAACAAACTCATTCATTTTTACTGTTTTACCACGAGACAGTTTCGCTATCATCACTAAAACCTACCTAAATATGGGAAAAGCTATTAAGCGTGGGATGCACGGAAATAGTGATAGTGCTTTAATTCACTATACGCAAATTTTGTGTTTCTTTGAATCTGGATTCAGAAACGTTGCGTGACTGCAAACAAACATCTCATTCACGTATTCAGGTACAGAGAGAAAAAAATTATACCACAAAGCTGTGTATTCAGACACTGCTCGTCGATTTCCTTTTTTTTTGTTTATTTATTATTTTTATTTAAACACACGATCTCGTATCAATAGAATGCTCGTAGTCCTCCATTGGAAACGCCCAAATAGCTGACGATAAGACGAAATGACCTAATTATGAATCATGACAAATGTTGTGTCGAGAATTTACGGACACATTTCCCACTTTAAAAGGCGACAGCTTTTCGGTTACAGCGACGTGTTAAAAATAACACGTGTGTGTGTGTGTATGTGTTGTGTGTGCGTGCAACATTCCATAGAAATTCAACGCGTACGCATTACCTATAGGATTAATTTACACTGGAACGTGCAAATCGTCATCGTTTTTTGAGGACGTTGCCGCGCGCTGCGCTAAGGAAAACACGACGGCGCTACAGCTGTCCATGAAGTCGGTGACAACGAAGCCAACTTTGGTGACGGTTGTGCAGTGACTAGGAAATGTGCGCTAGGTTGCAAATTTGGTCGCATTGCTGGAAGAAATTAAATGCGCAATATTATTTTGATAACGTTTGTGCCCTGATTACCGCTGAACTGGTAGCAAGATTACTCTACGACTTGTGGGTAAGTTAATTTAATTACTTTAAAACTACTAGAAATACTTCGTACTGGGTACATTTACCGTAGCTCCATGCATTATTTGAAGCGTCCTGCCCTTGGCAGTGCAGCCAAGTAGCTTTTGCCAAGTAGGGGTGCAGAGGAAAAATGTTGGGCCCCTCCTCAACAAGTAATCAATTTTGGGGACAACTTGGGCTCTCAGCCCAGATCAAACAATAGTGAATTTAGTCCCATTTGGGACTCTGACTGTTGAATTGTTGGTCCCCTGCCACCTGGATCCGGGTGCCTTGCAACCCTTTGCACCCCCCCCCTCTCCCTAATTGAGGCACTGTCCATTGGCACGCAAATACCGCTATTTTTAAACCCCCTCCTCCTCGTTCCTGGAACACTGAGTCACAACTTCTGTAACCCCCAACCCCTGAAAATTATGTAAAAAAACGTTGACCTTTCCCCTTCCCTCCTTAATCACTGATGAAGACTGAAATATTTTGAATTTTTACACTAACTTTTAGACTGGTTGTAATAATCAGGAGCGATATAAAGAAGAGACCGTAGGGCTCGCCAGAGTGTCCATGATAATATTACCGCGTGATCCGACCAGGGCAGACCAGAGGGGGGAGCAATTGTGGCTTCTTCCCTAGGCCAATGCTTCAAGGGGGCTTAAGTTAAAAACAAAATTGCAAGAAGGGCTTTTAGTTTCCCCGGAAGCTGCACACAGGCTTACGATGTGTTCACGGTACTATTAACGGACATAAAAAGGCCACAAAAAGCAAAAAATGTTTTAAAAAAAAATCTTTGCCCACGGGCTCTAAGCGTACTAATTCCACAGAAAGGTGTGAATGGGGCCCACAGAAAATTTGTTGCTGAAGGCCCCATCAGACCTCTAGGCGGCCCTGGGTCCAACTCTCGATCCGTGTCGCGACCCCTTGCGGCCAAGTGCAACGACTGGTTGGAACTATAGTCCGGGATTTTCCGAGTAAATAATGCGTTTGATTAAGTTTTGGCCCAAAAAATACGTGCGAAAAATGTCGGTCGTGCTATAGGGCGAGATCTCTGTCAAACACGCACGACGGCAAGGGTGGCTGCACACCAAAATCGACAAAACGTCGTTGCAAGACGAAACGTCGTTGCAAGACGAAACGTCGTGAGACGTAGCATCTGGTGGAGAAACCCCCAACACACGAAACTAGAAAGATCTTTGCTTCGCTTAAAGGCGTCTCGCGACAACGTCGCATCCGGTGTGTGGTGCTCAGCTCATTCCTATGGTTTTGGGGACGTCTGCAGCGTGCTGAGACAGGTTTCGACAAAATGTCCTGTCGTGCGACGTTTTGTCGATTTTGTATGCGGCCGCACATCAAATTAGACAAATGTATCGCGACGAAACGTTGTTAGACAAAACGTCGCGTCTGGTGGAGAGACTCCACCAGTCGTAACGAGAAGGAGCTTCGTTTTGTTGCCGTGAGACGCCTATACCATGCGCCGTGGCTGTTTGCTGTGACGTGCATGTCACGTGACAGGGCTGGTCCACTCAGACGGCCAAACAGCCGTTGTTCTCGTTCATCATTGGCTAACTCATGGCGACGTCACGGCAAACAGCCATTGCGCGTCGTTTAAATACGCCTAAGCACGTCTCGCGACACTGTCTTATCCAGTGTGTGGGGCTCAACTCATTGCTATGGCTTTGGATACGCCTGCAGCGCGCTGACACAGGTTACGACAAAATGTTTTGTCGTGCGACTAAACGCTAAAATTGGTGTGCGGCCACCCTTAGGCTTGGCCGCACACCAAATGCGACGATTGGTTCTCAACGAGTCGTTGCGAGCCAAAACGTTGCGAGGCGTTCATGTGATGGACGAGCATAAACATTTTGTCGCGCAACAAGCATTGTGATGCGTAGGATGGTTGCACACCAAATTAGGCCCGATGCACACATGCGTTTTTTTAACGCGCGTTGACGCTGCGTTACCGCAATTGTGGTGTGGTTTACATGACATCAATTGGGTACTGCATACCTGCCTCGACATTGCATTTCCGCCCGTCCGTCGTGCGTTCGTTTTGCACCGCACTACCTTGTGTGATTTAAGCGGTGCACACATCCGTCCTTTATCGCAACAGCTTTACCGAAAATGGCGTCCAATTTCAAAGAAATAGACATGGAATTGTTTATTGGGGGAGTAAAGAACTATACTAAAATATGAAATTTTGCTGCAGAAATGAATGAAGATTCATTTGGGACGTAATTAAAGAACTTACCCGAACTTTTTAGTTATCTGGAAAGGATGTATAATATATTCCCCTGGTACGTCTTAAATCAGTAAATGAATGTACCAAATATCGTCGCGTTGGTTTAAAAATATGATTTTTTGTACGTACACGGGGTTAGCAAACTGGGTTGCGGTCGAATGCGTACTGGCGGTTCATGGTCATGTGTGCATTGATTGCTAACGTCAACGCATATCAAAAAAACGCATGTGTGCACCGGGCCTTAGACAATTTTGGTTTCACGACAGGACATTTTGTCGCATTCTGTCTCAACGCGCTGCAGTCGTCTCCAAAACCACAGCAATGAGTTGAGCGTCACACACCGGATGCGACGTTCTCGCGAGACGTCTTTAGTCATCTTTAGGCGTTTCACGACAACAAAGCGAAGCTCCTTCTATTTTCGTCTTGTGGGGGTCTCTCCACTAGATGCGACGTCTCGCGACATTTTCTCTTGCAACATCTCGTCGCGAGACAGTAGAGTAATTTGGTGTGCTTATTAGTTTTCGGTCTTTAGGTTAGTTGTTTGTTGTTTAAAAAGAACTGGTGATTTGTTTATTGTGTGTGCGGCGTATCTTGAGTCCTGGAAGTATATTGTGAGCGGCTACGTCTTCCTGGATGAGGTGACTTTAATCGACGGCCGCCATTGTTTTTGTAACCATTTTGGATATCAACAAGGCACTCTGCTACCAAAACGTACAATCGATTACCTGTCTTCGTTCGGCAGCGAATTCAAGATAGGTCGAGCACACTTTAAAGTTCTTTGTATTGTAAAATCAGTGTTTGGACAGCCTTATAAAAGGCCGACCGCGGTCCTTATGTAAGCCTCAGCATGAACTTCCATGTTAAACGTCAAACTTTGAACTCCTATAGTCTCGCCCAGAATTGACATAGACCAACGAAATTCGGTATTTGGGGTCATGTCGTAACTATTTCACCACATTACAAATTTTAATGACAACAATCAAACCGTTCGGCGTCCACAGCATGACCATTTGTTGTTGTTGTTGTTGTTGTTGTTGGGACTCTTTGCCCTCACCTGGAGACCGAACCACTGAACCGATTTTCAAGTCCTATAGCTTAAAACGTAGGTATGGACAAGGCCTAGAGCCTTTCGTAGGCTATTTTAACGTAATTACAATATTCTTGACACGGAAAGCCAAATGGGCTAAAACTTTTGCTCCCACCTAGAGATCGAACCAATGAACCGATTTTCAATTTGTGTAGCTTAAAATGTAGGTATTAACACCGACCAGGGCCTTTTGAACACGATTTTGATGTTACTGCAGTATTCGCATCGACAGAGCAATTATTATTGTAGAGCACTGTGCAGAAATCACAAAGTGGAGTAACAAATTTTTGCAAAGATTTTTCTAGAAAACATAAATTTGGTTCACAAGTCTTTCTTAACAGTAAAAATCGAACCAGTCATGAATTAAAACACTTAAGCTCAACACTTTTTCCAGGCACACTGTGCAATCCCCATAGCGCCAACGAATGGATCAAACCTGAAACACGTGACCCGATTTGCATACAACTTGCCATTCGACTTAACTTCCCCAAGACGAAGGTTGGGTGGTGCATTTCAGCCCCCATTTCTGCCTCTTCTGAGAGGGGAAATTGGTGGTTTTTATCCTTTTAAATTGATGGTATTGTACCCTTTTATTTTATTTTATATTTTTATTGTGATGATGCTTTTACATAGGATGACTTAGTGGCATTTGCCATGCTTTAATTTTATGCATACCTGATGACGAAAATTGAAAATTTTTCGAAACGTTGTTGTGTTTTTATCTTGTAGCACTGCTTGGTTTTTACTTTAATAATCTGTTATCATGCTGTTTTACTCGATTAGTGTAACCAAGAATTTATAGGGTTTGGGAGGAGAATTTGTAACTCTAAAAGGTCCCTATTGAAACATGTTAGATTCGTCCGTATTAGTTCAGTCCGAGTTTTCAGAGGGCGCCACATGTTCCAACTGGTAATTTTTGCTAATTTTTTAGCCCAAATCTAAAGTAAACTAAATTACAACTAATTTAGGCTAAATAATAATTAAATACAAGCTACTTTCGTTTAGTTTAGTTTAATTTTAGGCTAAGATACGAGTAGAAATTCCCACATAAAACACATGGTGCCCTCTATAAACTAAGACTGAACTAATACGAATGTATCCAAGACGTTACAGTATGGGTCTCGGTCACAAATTCTCCTCCCCATCCCTATAAATTCTTGGTGTAACTAAGGGAGCACGCATTGAAAATCTATGATTTGCTAGGCAAAACTTAATGAGTTGCAGAACGTAACGTTGAAAACCGTTTATTGATATGGTGAATAGTTTTCGTTTAATAAACGCTTCAAACTGTCTACTTCTTTTGTAATCATCCTGAATTCTTATTGGACTACCTTATTCCATGCATGCTAAGCCTTTGCGCAAACAAATTTTGAGTTTTGCTATGCTTTTATTATAGGAATAAAAAAAAATGCGTATGTTTATCGGGATGGTTAGCTACCGAATACGTATACGCAGCTCATTTTGTTTGCAGTACCTCTGTTTCCAGAGTCCGGAAATTTGCAACGTTCCAGACGGCAAAGGTGTTAAGTATGCTTAGGCAAGGTAAATTGAGTGCCAAAGGTTTATCCGTGCACTTAACAGTTGTGTCAATGTGCTTCAACGCCTTTGCCGTCCGGTATCTCAGTAAATAATGTTGCCGAGCCTCCATCTTTGTACCAGGGGTAGGGCACGACTTGAAGCCAATCACAACAGCGATAACTCATTTCGGAGGGGGGGGGGGCGGCGTCGCTTGACGCCTTTGTCCATGCACCCCTTCATTTGTAATAACGTGTATTATTCTTTGTAAGTGATAACACACGTTATTACAAATCAATCCGGTTAACACTTACGATTATGAGAACCAGAGTATTATTCGCATAAAGACTAATGCAGCTCTGTGTTTTACCAAGTGATTCGATTTATTTTATGCAAAATATAATTTGGTCAGACACAAGATGTCCGCGCACCAAGCAGTCGACGCGTCATTAAGCCTCAATCCCCCCCCCCCCCCCCCCCCTCAGCACACCAAAATCGACAAAACGTCTCAAGACAGGACATTTTGTCGAAACCTGTCTCGGCGTATGCTACAGACATCTCCAAAACCATAGCAATGAGCTGAGCACCACACACCGGATACGACGTTGTCGCGAGACGTCTTTATAGGCGTCTCACGACAACAAAACGAATCTCCTTCTAGTTTCGTGTAATGGGCGTCTCTCCACCAGATGCGACGTTTCACCAAATTAGACAAATGTATTGCGACAAAACGTTGCGAGACAAAACGTCGCATCTGGTGGAGAGATCCCCACCAGACGTAAGGGTGGCCGCATACAAAGTCGACAAAACGTCGCACGACAGGACATTTTGTGAAAACTTGTTTCAGCATTTTGCAGACGTCTCCAAAACCATAGGAATGGGCTAACCATAGGTCTAATTTAGTGTGCGGCCACCCTTAGGCTTAGGCAGACTTGTATTTCGATGCTTTTCCAAAACAGTCACCAACAGCAGAAAGCACCCCACCAGGAGTGGCATAAAGGAGGAGTCTCCAACACAACCCTACCATTTGTCTGACCCCATGCGGCCAGTTGTCGAACCAGTGTCCGTTTTTACTTTTACGGAAAACGTATACGTTAAAGTTGTGATGTGTAGGTTTTTACGTACTAAACACATATGAAAAATATCCCCTTTGCTGCGAATAGTCCAAGCATGTGACAAATCGCAAGAACTAGCATTTACAACGAGCTTAAAACGAGGAAGCCATTTTGTTTCTCGAGCCAAGGCCGACTGAAGTAGAAATTGCGTATTTTGCATCCCGACTCCACGCCAGTTCTCGCACGTTCCAGGAAGTTAAAGCCTGTTGGCATTAGGGCAAGTTAACGTAACAACTTGGTTTCCCATTCACGCAACAAAAATTTAATCGCGATGGGAAATTTGTGATATCCATACATTAGCTAAATGGGGCATTGCTTGAGTAAATATTTGCAAGTCTTATAAGCAGTAACAATAAGAATCGGATAAAGAATTCCTCCTGACAAAATAATTTTCCCAGTTGCTTTCTGAGGTGATATTATTGACTGTTTTCGTTGCGAGCAGACTAAGCTAAACCTGCCGCCATGTTAGGATTTCCGATGATTTCTAGCTTCTAGCTACGCACCCTTACTATGTTAAAATACGATTTTGCCGATGTTAAATCAACTGGCTTTCAACTTGCTTGGAGGCTGGAACTGAAACCTTCTAATTCTCTTCCAGATGGCCATTTGCAATGGAATACAGAGTGAGAGTCATAACATGGATAGTCCCGACGTGTATCCATTTATAAGCTCATGGTTAAATTTCTTGTAATGACAAGAAATGGTATTAAAATTGTTAAATTTCATTTTTTTGTTGTTGTTGAAAGCTGTATGGAACGGGGTTTTAATTGTTTCTATTTAAAGGGTTCAAAAAAATCCTATCATTGTGAAAAAAGTATAAATTACCCTATTTTCACTTTAATTGCTGACTTGCAATGTTGTATGAGGAAAGTCAAGAAAAATTTACTCATTTTCCATGGGTATTATCAATACATCTATTCCAACTTCAAACACTGGCTTGAAAACGAAAACAGCTTCTTCCACTGGCTGCGTTTGGACTACGTAATGATTAAATGTAGACACAGCCGGCATTGCAGCTGGGTCTTGCGGAAAAACTAGGCTATTACAACTTTACAATAAACCAACTTTGAATAAGTGGAGAACTAGTTAATTAGTTTCGTAGCCACAATATCCCTCTACATCCTCACACGCATGCTGATTCACGTTTGTGGTTTTATTTTACAGTAGACGTAACTCCAATCTTCACCTTGCCATTCGTCGCTTTCGTGGCTATAGTTGGTTATTAGTATAACCGTCCATTGTTAAAGCAAGGACGCACTAATACGACGCCCGCATTCACCGGAATTATTCAACAACAATGGCTAACAATGTATTTGTGTGCAGCAGTAATGCTTAACGTAAAATAAACACTGATCTCCGTTCAGTTAAACGTTACACTACAGATCAACGAAACTCGTTCTGCTGTGACCGGCAGATTAATTAATCTGACTGCAATACCATATTATATACCCCTCCAATATAGTTGTTAATGTTTAGCTTTGAAGAAAATGATGATTTAACACTGTCGGAAAATGTCTTAGCTTATGGTAGTTTCTTATTTCTTTTATTTTACGGTTTTCTGTTTTTTTATGTATGCATTAGCATTTTTTTTTTAATAATTAAATTAACTTTTTTAAGGACGTGGCAATTTTAATCTGGTTGAAGGCAGCATAGCATCACTGTGAAGCTATAAAACTTCCGTAATTGAGGATTTTCAATGCTGTTAACTGCTGGCCTCAAACAACCAGAAAGGCGGTCGGCTCTGGCCCATATTAAACCCTGAAAAACAAATCCTTACGGTGGGGATCTTGGGCCTAAGTTGAAGTCTACAGTTAATCTTGGGCGTAAGTTTGGTATCACGAATATCCTGCGATTTCCAATGCGAACTAAGTTGAGGGCTAAGGAATGTAGAGCCCCTAAGCTGCAGCCTAACTTAATACGGAGCAGTTAGTTCCAAGCTGAACAAACCGGTGATTACCAATCAGGTTTAGCGATAATCCTCGGGGTTAATGAGCATGTTAGGCCTGGGACTAAGGATAAAATTTAGACCCAGGCACACCACGGTCTAAGTTGAGGTTTAAGCACGTCTTTCGAAAGCGATGCTTCACTCCACGACCTAAGTGTTGGTATGAAGTGTGATTTCAGGGGTACATTTCCCCAATCCTCCCCCCCCCCCCCCCCCCAATCAGATCAACTCAAGTGTCACTCTGGTTATAGGTTGTCGTCAGGTCAGTAGGAGATGATAATTTTCCCTCTCACTAATAGGGACACATAATTTTCAGTTCGTAAATATGAATTGTTTAGGTTTTCGGAGTGACCACGTACATTGACATGTTTTAACAGATTAACATAACTAATTTGTACCACGGCCATAGCAACTGGGGGGATGTGGGGGGGGGACGGGGGGGTACCGTTCAAGATGACGTACAATAAAGTTGGAAAATTAGAGTTGTCGAGTTTCACTGCAAAGTCCCGTTTCAATGAATAATGGTTAATCATTATCATCATTCGGGCAGTTTGAAAATAACGTTTCGAATGCTTTCTTTTATCATTATTTTTTATTCTGTTTAGCGTGCGAGTAACTGATACGCTGCCCCTGACCGTTTTTAATCGCTTCCCTGCAGCTCTCCTCCATCCACGCGACTGGTAAGAAGTATGCGAACTCAGAGACAGGCTGTGCCTAGCAGGAAAAGAGCCGTTCTGTTTGCCTGTTAGCCCATAAACACCATGGCTTAAAAATTTCATAGACGATGTAGAAACTAAAAATAAAATATGCTTTAAACTGTATCTCCGCAAAGTTTAAAGTCTTGACAAGAATTAACGTCGCGAAAATCATACACAGTTGGCAAAACTAAAAATTGAGTTGGCTATTTTATTTCATGTACTCGTTCCTTGTTAAACAGTGCCCAGAAAGGCGGTTCAGTAAGGAGTAACTCCTAACTGGCATTTCGGGGCACGGTGGGGGGGGGGAGTTACTGATATATTGATATTCCAAATACACCATCACTACCAGTGCCAGGATTTAAAAACTTTCTTAGGTAAGGCAGAAACGTTAACAAAACTGCATAAATCAAAACTTAGTAATTATTTCTCCCAAGGTTTCGCCGTCTGAAGTCGTGAAATATCGCAAATTTCATTTACTAGTTCGTCTGCTAGCCCATTCTGCCTTTGTTTTAGTTAAAACAGAACTTGAACTAAATCCGTAAGTCATGAAAATCGGGTATAGTTGGCAAAATTAAAAAATGAATTGGAAAATTGAGTTGGCTGTTGGTTTGCTGTAGTACTTTTTCTGTTAACCTATCGCTACTGCGATTTGAAGCTCCTTTTGTATCAATGCAGAAACAATTCCAATTCCATTGTACAACAAACTTGTTAAGAATTCCAAAAAAATTCGAAGGTACAATTTGACTATGACAATCCATAAGATCTCAAATTAAAGGACAAATGCGACCCAAGGACACTAAATGAGAGCACAAATTACCTAAGATCCCTGAATCAAGGGAGAAATAAATGAAAATGGCGCATGTCGATTTCATATTATATTTAAAAGCTTTTCTCTAATAATACCTCAAATTGTTTTAGACAAAACAGTAAAAGGTTTCTCCATTTTTTGCTATCTTTTTCATTTTTGAAAAACGGGAGCATGTTGTTGCTTTAAAATGTGCAAGTTTTTTTTTTCAGTAATACCCTCTAGGCCGTTTGGGATAAAAATGAGCAAATGATCTATTTTTCAGCTTTTGACAGTCCATTTGAAGAAAATTTCTTCCCTACTGCCATGCTTGCACACAGCAGTTCACTGGCATTTATTATATAGCCTAAACGTCCAAAATGTATCCCTAACCCAACCCCAAATCGTCAATGGCTAACTACGGGCCTGTTTATGTAATTTTAAACTGAAGTCTGGCAAATTTGGAAAGAACACGTTTTTTAAGAATGATTTAGTCACAATTAAGTTTTTACGAAACCTGTTATCCTGACAACCGAATAAGAAAAATTACCGAAATTTGCTTGAAAACAATTTGATAGCCGAATCTCGACGTATCTTGGAGAAACCAAACGCGTTGATACTGTTTATGGGTGATATGACGTCACGTGAAGAGTATTAACAATCAGAGTACTGTACTAGCTAGACCTCAACATGGAAATCGCCAAGGTTACCCAGTCCTACGTTAGGCCAAATGTCGGGGTCTAGCTAGTACTGGACTAGTAAGTCCCCAACTTAGACCAGCATTGAAATCACCAGAAACGTTAGTCCTAATCTTAGTCATGAGGTCGAGGTTTAGCTAGGCCAGGGATTACATGACGATCTGTCGTGTTTGGACCGCAACTGGAAATCTCACCGTTACAAATTCTGTCTTTTAATTAATAATGAGGTCTCCAAGAAGACCATCTAAAAATACTTTCGATTTGGTTTACAGGACGATGACCAGGACGATCACCCAACTCTTCAAGTTAAAACGTCAACATTTCCAAGTCAGAAGTAACTTGTAGGCTAAGCCAAAGATGGATCGATAATTGGTCCTACCGTTCTTCTTTGGGCTAAGCTAATTAAACCAAAGAAATTAAAATTTTATTTTGGTGCATGGACCACTTTTTGGCGTGTCATTTTCATTGTTTGTTTTGTGTACAATAATTGTGTCGTCGAACTAGTGTCCGTTTTAGTCTTATGTACAGCCGTACCGTTAAAATTCTTGAAATTTCGGTTACGTGCCTAACGTTAACTGCCACTTAAACGAATACTATTTATTGTCCTGTATCGAGTAATGCATGCTAAAAGATAAAGAGAATTTACAACACAGTTCAATAAATCGCACATCAAATTGAAGTAATTCTGCTTTCGTGTTGACTGCGTATACATTTAAAAGGTAAAATTACCAATAAATGTCTGTTAAATTGTATTTCAAGATCTCATAACGGGTGTTGCAGTGTCACCATGCTAGAGAAGCGCTCATCTTTAAATGGAAAGGCCGGATCGATCACCAAACTCTTCAAGTTAAAACCTCAACAGTTCCAAGCAGTAGCGTTCACAGATCCCCCGCCCCCCCCCCAAAAAAAAATGGTAGTTTGGAAATTATCTAGAATAACTACTTTGCAAGCTAGCGACTTAATTCACCTATACCTATCGATTCCTTTCGTCGTAAAACGTGTGAAAATTATAATGAAAACGTGCGCAAACGCTTATTTATGTAAGAAAAAATATTAAAACACGTTAAAACGCTACTCACAACAAGCTAGAAGCGGCCGCCATTTAACGCGATGATACTGCAACATAGAAAACCTAATTTCGCCCAGAACTTTACTAAACGAAAATTATCTCTTTACGAGGCAGACGGTGATATTTCGGGCCGGAATCACAGTACGCAGAGGCGCGCTTCGCGCGCATTATTATATACATCGAGAATTGGTGTAATCAGAAAAAGTATGACGCAAGCATTTGTGAAACAAGGAAGTGACATAATTTGTTCCTTGTTTCACAAATGCTTGCGTCATACTATTTCTGATTACACAAATTGTCGATATATATAAGTGCGGGCGAAGCGCGCCCCTGCGGACAGTGTTTCATACTGTAAAGAAATATTCGTTAAAAAATAAAATATAAACATAAAATTCTCGTCTGCTTCAGCTATTGCGTCGCAAATGAAGTAATTTCCGTTTGCTGATGTTCTGGTCGAAATCTGGTTTTCTATGTTGCGGTGTCATCGCGTTGAATAGCGGCCGCTTCTAGCGTGTTGTGAGTAGCGTTTTACCGTGTTTTAATAATTTTTTTTAAATAAATAAGCGTTTGCGCACGTTTTCGTTATGATTTTCGCACTTTTTACGACAAAAGGAATCGATAGGTAGGTGAATTAAGTCGCTAGCTTGCAAAGTAGTTATTCTAGATAATTACCCGTAGTTTTTCAAGATCTCAGAACGGATGTTGCAGTACCATCATGCTAATGCTCTTTAAATGGAATGACCGGATCAATTACCCAACTCTTTAAATTAAAACGTCAACTTTCCAAATCAGAAGAATGCTAAGCTAATTAAACCAAAGAAATTAAAATGCATTACTTTTGTGCAGTAAAATAAAAACTAGGTTTTGAGGCCCGTATTGGAACGCAAAATGCAGTCGTAGCCCAACCAGCAAGCATGATCGAAATACTAGCTCTGGTCAGTACTTTATTTCTAACATGGCATGCGCATCTAACTCCCTGGTGTCCTAAGTTAGGCCAGACTTTATAAAGTTAATAAACAATAAAATATTCCAACAAAAACAACTGCTTGCTTCAAATAATGAACTCTTAATTCTGTTTAGTTGAATTACGGATCCAAAAACGATCCGATACCCATATCTGATACACCGTGCACTTTCGATGCGTGATGACGTATTTTGGTGTTTTTCCGAGGTGGTCACCACAAGTAGAACACGCCTCACCAGGAGCGCCACGAAGGAGGAGTCACCAACACAACTCTACCATTTCACCAATGGTAATGATTCATGACCCCATGAGGCCAATTGTCGAACTAGTGTCCGTTATTACTTTTGCGAAAAACGTATACACGTTAAAGTTACGATGTGTTAAGTTTTTACGTACTAAACACGCATGAAAAATATATCCCTTTGCTGCCAATAGTCCAAGCATGTGACAGTTCGCAGGAACTAGCGTTCAAACGAAGTAAAAACAAAGAAGGTGTTTTGTTTCTCGAGCCAAGGCCGACTGGAGTAGAAATTGCGTGTTTTGCCTCCCGACTCCACGCCAGTTCTTGCACGTGCCAGGACGTTAGGTTAAAAGGTTGCGTAGCGTGTGTTTAAAGCCGTTAAAAACTTTCATAAGCGAGGATTTTCACCTCTGTCGATTGCTGGTCGTATAAAGCAATGACGTCACGGACTGATTCGGCCAATTTAAGCCTTGAAGGACACAAACCCTAAACAAATTCTGTCTTTTAATTAATGATGAGGTCTCCATCGAGACCATCAAAAAATTCTTTCAGATGAGAACGGTACCGGGAGGTGTATATAGCTGTTCAAACGAAAACGACTGTCCTGTATCGAGCAATACACGCTAAAGGATAAGAAACGCACAACATATTTCAACAAATAACTCATCAAATAGAATGAATTCTGCTTTCCTCTTAATACGCACATTTAAAAAGGAATATCTCCAAATAAATAGTTTAGCAGGCTAGACATCACATCCTCAAAAAGAATCAGTTATATCGTAAATATTCCAAGTTACAAAAGACGTTGCAGCACTGACGTTAAACGGAAAAACCCGGATCGGTCACTTAAAACATCCAGTAGAAACCACAACATTTTCCTGCCAAAGGTAAGCTAGGCTACTTAAACCAAAGGAGGAAAAAAAAATTATTTTGGTGCATGGATTATTTTCCTGGCGACTGAAAACATTTTTTTTTTTTTTTACCTTATTAAATTCGTTCGCTCAGCGCTACGATTGTACTGGAACACAAAATGCAGTCATACCTAAGCCCGGCATCAAGCTACTCGAAATCCTAGCTCCCGCCAGTGCTTTAGTTTAATGTGGCGGTCGGGGGTAACTCCATGGTGGCTTAGGTTAGGCCACATATTATAAAATTAGGCGACCAAAAATTAATTAAGTGGTTCTCAGGAGCACACGCGTGGGTTTTTTTTTTAATTACATGAAACGGTTTTCTAAAAAAAAAGGGTTAATCACGCATCAGCACTTTCACCAAACATTGCCTGGAGCCGATGACCACATGAGCTCTTTGCTCCATTCACGTGATCGCCTAGAAACGAATCTAAGGGTCGTTCAGAAGGAAGTCACAACTAAAAACTTGGGCCTAAAGAATGACTTCTGTCAAATGTGCAGCTTTTGCACGCTGATCCTTGCATTTAAATATAGATATTGTACTCACCAGCAAAATGTAAGCTGCTGATTTCGTTTTGTTTGGTAAAAATAAAAGCCATCGCCCGCAATTGAAAAAAAATCACGAATAAAACGTAAAAAGTCGCGTATGTCGCTTTTTTTCCCCAAGCTCTGAGAGATTACTTTAAAATCTATTTAAAAATACTTTTACAGATGAAAAAAAAATTTGCCTGCAAGTATTTTATGAGCGGCTACGTCTTCCTGGAGGGGGTGGCTTTAATCGATGGCCGCCATTCTTTTTGTAACCATCTTGGATATCAACAAGGCACTCTGCTACTGAAAACGTACAATCGATTATCTGTGTTCGTACTGCGGAGAACTCAAGATAGGCCGTGGACACTTTAGTCATGGCGGCAGTTTTATTAACCTACCCTCCATATAATTGTTGTACGTCGGGCCGGATAGTTTACTGTCCATGATATTGGTCAGTAGTTCACAGTATACTCCACCAGGGTGTGGTGCATAATTAAATAAACAGAGTATGCACGCAAGGTGCACTGGTGACGACATAACGTCATACACCACGGTAATCGGACAGAAGCTCACTGGACAAAATCTCACTGGACAAAAGCTCACCAGTCATTAGCTCACTGTCAGAAGCTCACTGGACAAAAGCTCATCTATTTTCAAAATAAAAGGGACAAACGCTCACTTTAATTTTTTTTTATTTATTTCACATTTATTATTTATTAAACATTTAATATTTATTCACGTCTATTGCTTATTTATCGCTTGCTCATTCCATACCTGCTCATGCAAATTACACCCACCCACCCTACGTGGTATTGATACCATGCCACGTTTGCTGCCTGTGCAGTAAGCCAGCACACGTCTCTTGTATTTCTGAGTCATGGAATTAGGGACCAGTCATTATTTATTGCCTCTGGGGTGGGGAGGGGAGCCGGAGGAAATTGTGTGGGGGGGGGGGGGTCATGAATTTCTCAGATCCCGTCAAGACAGGGGAAGGGGTCAAAAACACTAAGCAAACTAGAAGAAAAGGTCATTTTTCGACCTAAAAATGGCACTTTCAGCAGTCAGAATTTCGAAGAACGCCTCAGCCTCTGGGGACCCCCATGATGTGAGTCTTTATACAGGGTTTTGAAGCTATTAGTACCAATACTGTAAGTGTAGTTTTAACAAAAAACTTTGTAGAAAAGCCTTGGCACCTAGTTTCTTGGATTCTTCTGTCTTGCAGGTGCTGACAATGTTATGGATATGGGAATACAAGCAGTGTGTTCATCATACTTATGGTATGAATCTCGACAAGAGATTGCTGTACGGAATATTTTATAGAACATTTTTAACCCAACATATCTTTTCGTTAAAAACGAGACACGTTTCCTTATAACTAATGGTAACTTTCGGTGTGGACACTATTTACTTAATTTGGCTACAATACTAATTTTGGCTACAAGAAATCATCTGCCGACAGTCTGAATAAGTATATGAAAAGCACATTTCTTATTTGCCAAACATATTAACCTGATAATTTTGCATTACATTGTCCGCAATGGATATTCATCAGGTTAAGTATGTTTTACGCAAAAAAGAAACCATATTTAGCCGGCCGGACTGAGGGCCGGCAAAATGTTTTTTTTTTTGGGGTGGGGGTCATATTATTTTTGGACCTTGAGTGTGGGGCGGTGAAGATTTTTTCAGGGTCTCGAAGGGTCTTAGGTCACCGAAAATTTGGTGGTCACATTTTCATTTCCTCCGGCCTCGCCCCCCCCCCCCCCGGCTGTAAATAATGACCGGTCACTTTAAGTATACCCAACGATGGAAAACGAAACTTTTGTTCCAAGGACACAACTACGTACTGAAAAAAGAATACCGTGACGGGTTATTAAGTTGGCAATAACAAACGCCAGGTATTTAAGAATGGTGAATATTTAAAAACATTTCCAAGGTATTTAAAATTAGTGAATTTTTTTTTAAGTGAGCTTTTGATTCGGTGAGCTTTTTGGTTACGTGAGCTTTTGACCAGTGAGCTTCTGACGGTGAGCTAACGACTGGTAAGCTTCTGTCCAGTGGGCTTCTGTCCTACAATCTACTCCACATAGGGTAACATTCAATAGAACGGAGATTAAAATCGGGTAGGTACCAAATACGCTTTTCCTGTAATGGAAGTACAGTGTTTATCCACGTTAAAGCTTATGATTTTTTAGCTTTTTTTTTTCATTGTTGAACAAAGTATAGGTAAGCTAATTTTGGTGCGTGATTGCATCGTATATTAATGGTTGCTTGGTTTAACAACGGCTAACAACTGACCATTGTAAATATCCTTAAATGTGACGAACAGCAGGAAAACGACTTGAATTACGTCTACAGCAAAACAAAACTAAAAACAGCATGGGTGTGTGTGTAGGGAGGAACGAAATTGTGGGTTATGAAACTAATTAACTATAGATCTCTAGTTATTCAAAGTTGCTTTATTGTAAATATATAATTGCTTAGTTTTATCTGTAAGACCCAGCCGAATGCCTGCTGAGTCTGTATTAATCATCATATAGTCCAAACGCAGTTCATATTGCGTGTGTGGAAGGAAATGTTTTTTGTCTTTTAAGCCTGCGTTCGATGTTGGGAGACACTCACTAGTCATGCATTCCCCTGAATGCGTTTCTTGACTTCTCTTATAAAACTAAAAATCAAGCTGTAAAGTGTCCGACTTTTCGTCCCCGGGCTGTTGGAAGAAGCATTTTTTTTTTACTTTTTATTTATTTTATTTATTTTTTGCAAGAGAAACAGTGTACAGTTCTGATTACAAACACACATTGAAGTTTCGTTCTTCGTACCCAGCAATTTTGAGTGCTCTTAAGATGTTTGTTGTTACCACGCAAAGAACACCCCTTACTACAGTTCTTATAGTACCCACCTGGAGTTTCATTCTTTGTGCATTCTGGCACCGAGTTTCCAGCAATTCCGATTTGGGAAGACTTTCGGGTGTTTATAATTCCCTCACGAAGTACTCACCCCCCTCCCCCCCTACTTCGCCAGTTCTGACTGCGTGCTGCCAGAAGTACCACTCCCACAGGTAGTCTACACTGCTAAATGTGGAGGGTTATAGGACAGAAGATCACTGGACAAAAGCTCAACTATCCAAAAAGCTCACCGAACCAAAAGCTCTCTTAACTAAAAAAAAAAAAAAAAATTTACTATTTTTAACTGTCTTGACATTTTTTTCCAATTGATTATTCTTAAATGCATGGCGTTGCATTGTCATCGTAATGACCCATTACGGTATTCTTTTTTTTACTGTGTATTCCTGTCCCTGGAACAAAAGCTTTAGTTTTTCCTTGTTGGTTGGAAGTTAATGCCATGACTTAAAATTGCAAGAGATGAGTGCTGGCTTACTGATCTAGACACGCGCTAGTGTGTCGTGCCAAGTTAGGCAACAAACATAAATAATAAATAAATAATAAATAATAATAAATAACAAAATAATAACACGGTACAAAAGCTTCAATTGTGGTAAAATGGAGAACAATGACCCACCAGAGAAAAACTTACTCGTGTTTGAACGTCACCTAAGCTGATTTCAATGCAAAATCTGTCCCTCAATAACGTAATGCACGTGTTACTAGCCAGATAGCTACTTCTAGTCCGCTTATCCCTATCTTAATTTCCATAGGGTAATTATTATCCATCGATACCGAGATAACGGGAAGGCTTCCAGCTATGAAATTGGAAGAATGGCTGCAGTATGATACGACCTGCACACCGTTTCTGGTTCACAGTCCTTGGGTGTAACGAGGATGGCGTGGGAGGACGCGTAATAACAAAAATATTGTTATAACTATTGTTAGTATTGTCGGTATCGTAGCTGATTGGATGACCAAAGTTCGGACAATGACAACTTGTATACTGACGTGCGTATCTAGACGCACGCTAGTGTGTCGTCAAAAATCTAAACAACGTTGCCAAAGAAATTGTGTCTAAGTCCAATTCACAAAAAACAAACAAAATATCCAAATAAAGGCAAAAAATGGTAAAGATGCTATCAAATTGAGACTGGTTTTGCCTCACAAAGTAGTGATATGAACTAAATAAAAAAAAATTAAACAATTAAAACAAAACCAAAAAACTGATAAATAGGCAACTAAGTTGAGAATGGTTCGGCCTCTCAAAGGAGTGATATGAAATTAAAATATTGGAAAAATGGCCACTCAACCCGTAGTTGACGTGGCACATTATTACAAATCTGCAGGCTAGTTGAGTTGAGTCTAATACACAATTAAAAAAAAAAGAAGTGATATCAAATCATAAACCAAAACTGGTAAAAGGAACCGCCAAGTACCGAATGGTTCTGCCCTTCAAAGGAGTGATATCAACACACCAAAACATTCGCCAACTTAATCGCCCCTAATAATACTTCGGACGTTCAATGCAAACTTGAACATTGCTGCCGAAAGTAGCATGTTTCTGTTTTTCATTTAACCTTCGAACTATTATTCGGTGCGATTAACTTAGCGAATGTTTAATGTGTTGATATCACTCCTTTGATGGGCCGAACCATTCGGAACTTGGTGGCCCCTTTTACCAGTTTTTGTTTTTGATTTGATTTGGCTTACTCCACAGACAGTAAACGCTGACTGGTACCAATACCACTTAGGGTGGGTGGGTGTAATTTCCACGAGCAAGAGTGGGATGAGCAAACGATAAATAAGCAATTGACGTGAATAAATATTAAATGTGTAATAAATAATAAATGCGAACTAGGCCTAAATTAAATAAATCTAATTTAATAGATCATAAAATAAAATGAACAAAATAAATTCAACTAAATAATATTATTATGTGCTCGGCGTATTTAGAGTCCTGCAGGTGTCTTATGAGCACCTGCGTTTTTCTGGAATGGGTGGCTTTAATCGATGGCCGCCATTGTTTTTGTAACCATCTTGGATATCAACAAGGCACTCTCCTACCAAAAACATACAATCGATTATCTGTGTTCGTTCTGGGGCGAACTCAAGATACTATAGGGTTGGTGGGTGCAATTTGCATGACTATTAAAAAATTAAATGTGTAATGAATAAAAAATGAGAAATAAATAAAAAAATTTTTAAGTGAGCTTTTGTCCCTTTTATTTTGAACAGATGTGAGCTTTTGCCCAGTGAGCTGCTGATGGTGAGCTAATGACTGGTGAGCTTTTGTCCAGTGAGCTTCTGTCCGATTGCCATCCTGAGTACCAAAAGTCCTGACTCAAATTGTGCTGGGTACCAAAAGTATGGGTCGAAAAGTCCGGCAACAAACTGTCTGGAGACAAACTGTCCGGGGACGAAATACCAACCTTCGTAATAAACGTAACGTTTACATTACCCTCATCAACCATGCAAAATGACGGAGGAACCAGTTCTCCCTTAAAACCAGAACTCCTGATATACTGCAGCATATGTTACGAGCTCTTGAAATATTACGATATAACCGATTTTTTTGAGAACGTAATGCGCAATCTTCTAAACTATTTATTAGAAAATATTCCTTTTAAAAGCACGCAGTTGCGAGGAAAGCATAATTACTTCAATTTGATTTGCGATTTGTTGAACTATGTTGTAATTTTCTTATCCTTCAGCATGCATTGCTCTATACGGGAGTGGTTTTCGTTTAATCTGCGGCAATAGTAAGTATCATCATTCGACTACCGCAAGAATTTTTGAAGGTCTTCACGGAGACCTTAGAATTATTTAAAAGACAGAATTTTGTTTAGGTTTTTATCTCTTTCCGTAAGCCTCTGACGCTGGCGCTGTGCAATGTTCAACCAGTTTAAAATTATTGAACGCCCATAGGAAAGTTCATATGATTTAAGTTCAACAAAAAATATACAAAATAAATAAATAAAATAAAATGCTTGTGCTACTCAGAGCCGGAGCAAGGCGTTCGAGCGCCCGGGGCCAGTAGCCTTTTGAGCGCCCCCTTTGTCGCTATTATACAGCAGATTGATACCTCCCCTCCCACACGCCTCTTTCCAAATCTACCCAAATGAACGGTGTCACAGAGATAATGCTAACACACTGAAAATACACGAATCAAGAAGGGGTGAGGTGGGTACGCATGAGACAAAAATATTTGTCTACGTATGAAGGATTACAATAATTGTATTTAGTTCATGATAGAGGTGCCCTCTGACTGGCAAAAAAAAACTAACAAGAACATGAATATGGCAACAAATATTTAACTATCGATTCGGAATTTGGGTATTGTTCACAATAAAAATGTTAAACATTAAAAAAGGTGGAAGCTGAAATTTTAAGTGTGGACTTCATACAAATTGTGGACTTCATACAGCCGCCATATTGGATGATTTTCCAACGTGATGGCTGTGTGACGTCCACTGTTTGTGGCAGCTCCAACTTTTTTTTTTAGTGTTTTACCATTTTTATTGTGAACAAGGACCAAATACCTGGTCGAAAAATTAAGGATTTATTGCCAAATTCATCCAAAGTATTCTATACTAATAATCATTCTTTTCTTAGTATCCAAAGGGTGCCTATATAATGCTGCAACTCACAAACTAGTTTTTCAAGAACAACTGCATTTAGGCTTAGCTTCGCCAAGAGAGCATTTATTAAAAGTTCAACTTTTTTTTTCAATTTTTTTTTTTTGGAGGTGGGCGGCGGCCCCCTTTGCCCCCCTCTTGCTCTAGCACTGGTGCTACTTCATGCAGGTTATGTATCAGCTTTAAGAAAAAAAAATTGACAAATTTAAAATAAAAGAAACAAGAAAACAACACAATGTTATGAATTTTCAGAAAGCATTTAACCAGCATTCTCTTCAAAACTAAATCTTAAGAACTTAATGGAGGGTAGAGCTCACTGCAGTCAAATTAACTATTTTTCCGGTCACCAACAGAACTTGATTTATGAAAATACTCGAATTTCGATAATTACTCACAAGTCATTTACGTTGCTGCAAATTTTCTATAGTCATTAAACACCCGTTGCTATGTGTTCAAACGCCGACTATCTTCATGTGGCTTCCTGCGTTCTGGACGCTCTACTGCATCGGATCGGTCGTTGTTTGTTTTTGAAAGTCACGCGCGTGACCACTGATCTTTATTAGCTAGCGCTGTTGTCACCTGGAGGTATTTGTGCCATTGGAGGGCGAGTTTTTCTTGGAGTTTATGGGTGTACGAGATGGTGGATGAAAGGGTGTGAAGGTAGTTCACCCTTGTTAAACCACTTCGGTTAGGATTAATGAAAAAAATGTATCTCTTTCATAAAATCATAAGTATGTCTATTTTTTGCTATTACAGGGTTCGCAAGAGCATTTCGAATTCGAAAATCACCGTATGCTATCGCCACTACGCCAGTACCTTTTCATCTTTAAATGGGATACTCCCTTTCTAAGTTAAATAATTTGAATTAAGATTGATGGAAAGAATAGATCCCCACCTTTCAGAAAATTCTAAGCATGTCTATTTCGGGCTATTCCAGGGCTCACAAGAGCATTTCGAATTCGAAAATCACCATACGGTTTCGCCGCTACGCCATTACCTCTTCACCTTTAAATGGGTGTAGGACGGTCCCTGTCTAATTTAAACAATTTCGGTTAGGATTGTTGGGAAGAATACAGAAACACCTTTCAGATATTCGTAAGCATGCTAAGCACGTCCATTTCGGGCTAGTCTTCAGGTTCTGGTATGGGTTTTGACTAGCAGCAACAACCTGGTATGACATTCTGATCGACTAACAGTTGAGTTTCAAAAATTCTTGTTCATTCCATTGTTGTATTATTTTAAAAGTGGATGCGCAGTTTTCCACTTCAGCATCATACGTTTCAATATCAACGTGCTGTTTTAAATAAAATACAGATAATGTTCAAGACAAAGAAAATATACAGCTTAAGGTTCAAATAGTTATATTTCGTACAGGACGGAAAGGCCAATGACTCAAGATGGGTTAAATGAATACGGATGCAAACCTATTTGCGTTGCCTTTTGGACTTATATGTCAGAGTGCCTGAGCGGGGAATCGAACCCACGACCTTTGAAATCAAAGGCCGAGGTCCTACCGCTGAGCCATACAGACAAGGCCGTGGGATTTCAAAGGTCGTGAGTTCGATTTCCCGCTCAGGCAGTCTGACATATAAGTCCAAAAGGCAACTTGAATAGGTTTGCATCCGTATTTATGTAACTTATATTGCGTGTTTTTTTCCAACATTTCGCGCAATACCGCGTGCCAGAGGCCGTACTGCTTAACCTGTTCGAGTTGTGTTATTGTGTCATAGGACATTTTTGGTTAGTTACTTTATCTTTCCAACAAGCTATAAAAAAATTAAAATTGGTTAATTGGTTAGAGATCCTTTGTACTCTCGGTGCCGCCGACGGCTGACAGAAAGCGGCAACATAACAAATCAATTGGAGCAATCAATCGAGTGCTTTCGGCGGCCTTATTGTCCAATCCAGTCGCGTATGCTATCTTTCATCCAAGATGGGGCCCTTCCAATACGCATATCATGTTCAGATGCAGCCTATTAACCAGTGCTATTCTGAATCATGACCCATTCCTTACCCTTACCGAAACTCGTTCTGCCGTGACCGTGAGAATTGTTAATTTGACTGCAGCGCGCTCTACCTCTATGCAGTTTTTAAGGTTTAGTTTTGAAGAAAATGCTGGTTAAATGTTTTCTGAAAAGTCGTAACAATTGGTCTATTTTTGTCTCTTTATTTCAATGTTGTCAATTTTTCATGAAGCAGATATATAACCTGCATGAAGCTGCACAAGCCTTTTATTTATTTATTTTTTATTTTTTTGTAATAATTAAATGAACTTTGCTGTTTACGTTCAATTTTAAACTGGTTGAAGGTTGGACATCAGCGTCAGTTTGAAACTGTTGAAAGCTCCGTTACCAATATGATTCTTATTGTAGGTGATAAAACCTAAACAAAATTCTTTCTTTTAAATAATTCTAAGGTCTCCGTGAAGACATTCAAAAATTCTTTAAGCAAAGGTTTGTGCGTATTGGGCTATACTGTCGAATAATTGAAAACCACTGTCCCGTATCGAGCAATGCATGCTGAAAGATAACAGAATTACAACATAGTTCAACAAATCATAAATCAAATTGAAGTAATTATCCTTTCCTCGTAACTGCGTGCTTTTAAAAGAAATATTTTCCAATAAATAGTTTAGAGGATTGCACACCACATCCTCAAAAAATCAGTTATATCGTAATCTTTCAAGAATTCGTGACATATGTAGCAGTGAATAAGAACTTTTCAGGAGTTCTGGTTTTTAAGAGAGAACTGGTTCCTCCGTCATTTTGCATGGCTATTGAGGGTAATTGTAAACCTTACGTTTATCACTAAGGTTGGCGTTTCGTCTCTGGACAGTTTGTTGCCGGACTTTTCGTCCCTAACTTTTGGTACTCATGGCAGTGTCTCCGAACATTCGGTACTCAGAAATATGTGCCTCCAATCTATTTCTCCCCAGAATGCATGTTTCTAGAATGATCCATACATCGAACACACATTTGGCAGTGTAGACAACCTCTGAAAGTGGTACCTCTGGCAGCACGCAGTCAGAACTGGCGAAGAGGGGGCGGATGGGAGCATTCCGTGAGGGAAGGATAAACACCCAAAAGTCTTCCCAAATTAGAACTGCTGGAAACTCACTGCCTGAATACACAAAGAATGAAACTCCAGGTGCGTATTATAAGAACTGTAGGGGATGTTCTTCGAGGGGGAACAACAAACATCTTATAGCAATCAGAACTGCTGGAAACTCACTGCCGGCACATACAAAGAACGAAACTTCAATGTGTGTTTGTTATCAGAACTGTACACTGTTGACTCTTGCAAAAAAAAATAAAAGTATCAAAAAAATTGCTCTTCCAACAATCTGGGGACGAAAAGTTTTAAAAAGTGATGTTTCATCTATACGAGTGTTAGTTTGCTTCGAAAGACGCAGGGTTCAAAAAATGCTACAAAAAAAATGGCGTTACCGACGCGTTCCTAACCGGAGGTATGAATAATCCACTAGTATATCTGTTACTCAGCTATCCTTATCGCCCCCCCCCCCCAAAAAAAAACTTGTTAAGGATTCCCGCCAAGTTTGGGCCGTTCGAAGTCGTGATATCAAACGCTAAGCTCCTTCGCCAAGTCAACCCCACTGAGTAATAGTTCAGACGTTAAATGCAATTTAGAACATTCATGGTTTCGGCGTAATTTTCAAATATTTCATTTAATGTTTGAAATCTTCGTCGGTGGGATTTAGCTAGCGAAACAACTTGACGTTTTATATCACGACTTCAAACGACCAAAAAACGTTTTTTCTGAGTCAAAATTGATAAGAGCCATTCTTTGCGTTTGCAGTTACCACATGAAAGCCGAAAAATACCGTCACATGATAATTTTTTTAGGGGCTTTAGTAGGTTTTCACCAGTAGGCGTATGTGTGTCTTAGTTTTCGTCGAAAAGTCAACCGAACTCACATTATTTAGTTGTATTTTTTTTTAATGCGGTAAGACGACAATCCCAAACCGTGTATCTCCCCCACGACGACGAGGGACAATTTGGCTGGAAAAATCCAGTCATTATTTATCACAATTCTTCATTCAAGGTGTTGTTGCCATGCTGTGTACTCATTCATGTCTTCCCGTTCATTGTTGTAAAAAAATCTGTTGTTCATTGTTGTATTATGCAAAAAGCAAAACACCAGGAGTGGTTAACGCTCGTTAAACCCTTTGAAACCCTTTGAAAAGCAAAACAACAACAAAATAATGCATCAGGTAACCCGGTTTGGGTTCGGCTCCCTTAAGTAAAAAGCATCAACAACCACAACAACAAAATGCTCCGGACCCTGTGGTGCCTCGTGCTCATGTCGATTGTGACATGTGATAGATGCTGGATTTTTTTCCGCTTTGATTTCTCCAACTAAATTATCCCTCTGGTCGCCGTGAGGTAGGTAAGCCGATTTGGGTTCAGTTGTCGATTCCCCCCCCCCCGGGTTGCCCGTTTTATACCACTTGGGGGAGGTTGTTCTTCCCATTTTCCCCTTCTTCCCTTTCCCGTTTTACACTAAACTATAGCTCCCTTTAGATTTTTTGCCATATTTTTGGCCAAAGGGGTAAAAAACAACGCAAAAACTGTTTTTGTCTGGACGGTAAAAACCATGGTAAAAACAGGTTTTAACCACTTGGTGGTAAAAACCAGCCAATCCTGCTTTTACACCAGTTCTTCTCCTTTGTATTATTTTTTCTCCTTTTCGATTATTTTTTCTCCTTTTCGATTATTTTTCTCCCCATGTAATTTTTTCTTTAGATCTTCAACTCTATCTGCTCATTCCTTCCCGGAATAAAACTTTTATCGAAGTAGATAGGCTACTTTACTGTATATAAACCTTTTATCTTTCACTCCATGTACTGTGCAGCCAACGCAATTACCTGAGGCTAATAATACTCCAAGCCGCCTCACGGTCACTTAATCTTCACTCACTGACCTTTGCCTTGTTCATTTTCTTTTTTTCTTCTTTTTTACTTTCAGAATTCGCCACCCGTTCACCGTAGGCAGATAGGTAGGCAGGAACGTCGTCGTCGTCGTCATCAAAATTTGTGACGTCACACGACCAGTGACGTCACGGAAGCTGAAGTAGTCGTGTAGGCGTTAGCGGGCGCTCCGTTCAAACCGAAAGGTGCGACGCCTCAGAACGGATGGGCATACCTCGTCGTCAGAGTGATGAGTTATATTGCGCGAATATATTACAGCTTGTTGGACGACGTATGCATATGAAAGAATACGGCGGAAGTGGACTCTTTGTTTGCACGTTGGTTGCCTGAATCGCAGAAAGAGTCTGTAGACTTGAAAAATATTTTGCGTGTTGGTAAACAGCAAAAGTTTTGTGAAAAACAAAATCTTGCAACTCTGTGAACTGTTTGTGCCCCATCTACGGCTCCACATTTGATGGCTGAAAACTGCAGCACTATCGTGCCCGGTCTGTGGTTTTATTGCTGAAATTACAATTTTAAAAGAGGGTCCCTCCACCCTCGTCAGCTCCGACGGGACGCAAGGATCGTGATATGTAGCCTACGCTGTAACTTCGCCACAGCAGAAAATCAAGGTAAGTAATTATTATAAGAGTTATTTTTTAGTGCATCGCAATAAAAAGAGATCAGGAATGTAAAGTCGTCGATTTCTAAATTTAGACTAGGGGAGGTTCTGCTTTAATCTTCGGTAATCCTGACTAATGATTTTAAAAGCTGCGTAATAGACATGACAGTAATTTGTTGATAAAATTACGACTTTGTCGCCACATGAGTGAGTCCAAATCATCTCCAAACGATAAAAATAATAGACCTGCTCCTTTCTTATTTAAATTTAAGGGATACACATCAATTCTACTGGATACTACCAGGAGCTAATGACATATACTACGTACATACGTATGGTTTATTAGACTCTTGATACTACTTATGAACATTCACAAGGCTATTTTCTGGTATCAAGCCCTTGGCTCAGTTAGTACGGTATCCTGTACAGCCCAAAAGGGTGAGAAGACCGTTGCAACGACCTTGTCCGTTGGTCAAAACGATGCCAGATAGAGCCAAACATGGTCACCATTAGAGACAGCTACCGAAAATTAGTTTAAAAACGCTGCAAATTAAAACATTGTTGTTTCCTTATACCTAACAGGCTTAACGTAACGCAATGAAATAATAACATTTGATTGTCGCTTTTCAATGCTACAAGAAAACACGCAACCGTTAAAATAAACGAATTTCGTTAACGACACACATTAACTTAATTTAAAATAGTCTCGATACCGTGTTGTATGGGCCTACTCTCGACCAAATGATCCCGATTAGCTCATACTTACGAAATTAAAATGGCAGGTAAAAAAAAATTAGGCCATAAATGGGGTTTGCCACGGCAACATCTGAAATCTCCGCACCGTGTTGCATAAATGATTAAGCGTACTTTCGGCAGGTAAAAATTAGCCTAAAAGCTGACAATTACGCCTAAAATTAAAACTAGGCCTAAACGTTAACACATTTTAAACCGGCAATTGTGGTGGTTAGTACGTGTAGGTTATATAACAGAGAGCGCTGTTGCAGGGCATGATAGAAGTGTCATGCGTCTCGCCATTTTTAAAAGTGGCGGAATTGTACAGAATATTGGTTGCGACTTGGCTTAGTCGCTGTAGCCGTTTGTTAAGACCGGTATTAATTAAGTCTTTTGCGTTAATCAATGGTAAACAGTGGCGGATGGAAGATATTCTTCTGTGTTCCAGGGACTATTTTATATGCATCCTATGCCGAAATCCGATTCCCGCGCAGTCGTTGGGATTAGGTTGGCTCGTTTCTGTTCTCGGATCGTTCAGTCAGATGGAGGTGTGTCGACTGCAGCACGGACTGACAGTGATAAAGGGATGGCTTCGAGCGAGCACGGAACGCTCCTCCATCTGCGTTGGTCTGCTGTATCCCAACGCCGATCCACTGAGCGCATTTAGACCGCTGAAAGCTGCGATTAGGCTGCAAGAAGAAACGTCACTTTAACAGCGTTCCCACCATTCCGGAGAACCTGGAAAACTCAGGGAATTCAAACTACATTTGAAACTCAGGGAAGAGTCAGGGAATTTAAACTACATTTGAAACTCAGGAAAACGTCAGGGAATTTAAACTACATTTGAAACTCAGGAAAACGTCAGGGAATTTAAACTACATTTGAAACTCGGAGAATAGTCAGCGAATTTAAACTACATTTGAAACTCAGGGAAAAGTCAGGGAATTTAAACTATATTTCAAACTCAGGAAAAAGTCAGTTAATTTTCCAATTTTTTACAAAACCTAGAAAACTCAGTGAAAAACAAAGCCACACTTTTAGGCCTAGTCTGATGTGTTTAATGCACATCAGATAAACAAAAGTGCATTAAACACATTTTGTGAAGACATTGTGTGGTCAAATAAAATATATCCTTGTATTTATGTGTTTACACCGAAAAGTTGATTAAGTCGGGCTACTTTGTTTTCACTAAGTGAGCTCTAACTACAAGCAAAACTATAGTAAAATGTATAGAAAATTTTCCCTCTTTAAATTTCGGCGAATAGCCTGGAAATTGACTTCAACCACTCTGGAAAACCTAGAAAGCAGGGAAATTATTTCAGTATTTAGTGGAAACCCTGTTTAAGAAATCGTATAAAATTAGGGGGGGGGGGAGGCAACGTCGCTTCGTTTGCGGCCATATTGTTTACACCCGACCCCTCCCTAAAGTCGTAACAAGTCTGAACTGGGCGTCCTCAAAAAACAGTGTGCAGCAACGTAGAATGGTTGGCGCTGCAGGCTCGCAAACCAACTGGTCACCAGTTACAATCTCCAGACGGACGTATACGCAGCACAGATGGGATTTGTATAAACAGTGTGATCCACGGCCCACTGACCCTCTTAATTTTTTGCCCTATTTTTTGACCCATTTTGACCTTCTACCCTATCCCACCCACTGAAGCAAGCAATGTACCGTCTCGTACATTGACTTTTCTTTCTGTCGATGGCTATAAACACCATCGCAAGCCATACATTCAATCAACCCTTACTCGATAGAATAAGACATTCGTTAGAAATTCAAATTCCGTCGTATCTTTCCTATTTGTTAAAGCTTTACTATTTACTGTATGTATGGAACTGCAGAGGTACTACTTCGACATGATTGAACCCGTATCAAATGGTTGCTGGGCATAAAAGGTTGAATGACATTGAAAAACGAAACCGCAAACTCTAACAAAAAAAACCCTTAGGCCCTACATTTTTTTTCAGATGGGGAGTGTTTACTGTAATTGAGTTGCGTATTTTTAGTATAGACTCTAGAACTGAAACTTGTAAATAAATAAACTAAACTTTGCTGTAAATAACACAAAGTTAAGTCGGAAATAATCATATGGCGTATTGTAATAAGTTGTAGTAGTGTATGATTTTCGCTGTTGGTTCATTTTCCACTGACCTTTGTATAGTTCTTGTAAGCTTTCCTTTCGGTGTTTAACTGCAGTTTGCGTAGTTAAGAAACCAGATTTTGAAAAAGTCAGTAAATCTTTTTGGTCAGATCATTTTTGTCAGCGGGTCATTGTGGTTAGTGGGTCATTTGGTCAGTGGATAATTTGGTCAGTAGGTAAT
>JAHWFP010204054.1:0-10983 GCA_023313725.1 Lithobius niger
GCAGCGTAACTCAAGCCTATACTAACTTCGACCTACCACCACGACTCACCTAATGCACCTACGGCTACGAAAATCGATACACACACCTGTACCACCCACCCAGACCCCCCTGCCCCCCTCCCGTACCTCCAGAATGCCCAGGGGGCCCCTGGGAAGCATGGCTGCCTGGCCAGAAGCCGGGGAGACACTACTGTGGTTAACGCTCGTTAAACCATTTGAAACCCTTTGAATTACGGAACAATGCCATTCAGCAAACCAAAGATCCATTCTTCGTGCACGTGTTATGTCTTTGCTAAAAATTGATTGCTGGTGAGTAAAATCATAGAATTCTTGTTTCAGCAAATCGCATATACGTTTTGAAATTGGCAGCTAGAAACGATAGAATGGCGTATTCATTTCATAGATGCAGGCATTCAGAGATGAGCTGAATTGTTTCAAAGTAGACAGCAATACTCAATGCATGTATACGCGCAGCAACAATCAATGCATGTGCGCGCACGTTCACACCTTCGTAAATAAAAAAAAATACTTAGGACATAGACATAGACATGGACTGAATTATGTTTGGGGATGCCATAAAAATGGTACACAGATTACAGACAAAAACGTCAAGTGTGCCGTAAAAAAAAAGGGTTATATGATTGAAGTTTCACTTTAGTTGTTAAAATGTACACGGATAAAAATTTATTTTTAATTGAAATAAGCAAATATACAGTTGAGAAAATTGCATCTGTTTAAGTGCTGTTGTGCTTTACGAATCATATATGTAAAAACGCACAACAGCGCTTAAACAGATGCAATTTTCTCAATTGTACTTTTACTTATTTCAATTAAATATCATCATTTTGTCCGTGTACATTCCGTGTACATTTTGACAAGAAAAGTAGAACTTCAATTATGGAACCCATTTTTACGGCACACTTGACGTTTTTTGTAATCTAATGAATTCGATCAACTACGCCTTGTATGCTGCACTGTTGCTGAACGCCTTAGTTTTACAAATAACATTTTATTCAGAGCATAAGGTGGCCCACAGCCATGCGCCTCAAAAACTCAATAAGAACACAACTGTGATCTATGGAGCTTGATTTTGTACGGCATATGTGATAGCACATATTGTTGTTAAAAATTTGCAAGCTAAGGCTCGAATGGTCAATGGACCGCAGTGGTGGGGGGGGGGGGGGGGAAGGGGGGGGGGTGACCAGCCTCACCCTCCGCCCCAAAAAAGAAAGAAAGTAAGATATTTTTGTATGGCGGGAAGAAGGGTAATTAGTTTAAACTTATTTATGCTAAATTTTTTGGGTTTAAATAACAGTATGCAGTTTCTGTTACTGGCACCCTAGTTTTACTTGACGGGACGAAAAAAAAAACTACAACAACCATAAAAAACGCTGTTCTACACATATTTCGTGACGAGACGAGACGAGACCATGTGGTAGTCAGAATGATCATAATGTTTAGGAATTTTTATTGTTGTTAGAAATAAATGTAACTTATGGCTATGGTCTTTGATGGGAATGCTATGCATGCAAACCGACTGAGGGCTGGTGGTTGAGTTGTAGCAGGAGATTGTTAAAAGTGTAAAACATTAACACCTCCAATCTCATTGCACGAATGTGAAAAATAACTAGCACACTATTACGAGTAAGTACTTTAGCACATTTGTTTGTTTTGAGTTTCGTTGCCATTTTAATCTTTCTTACCTTTTTTAACTGCCTTTGCATGTAATGGATAAAGCAGTTATTGAAATACAGTCGGGGAAAAAAAGGGGCTTGCATCGTGAGCTATTGTTAAATGACGTTTCGTCCCACTCCAGTGGTTTATTTGAACGGGTCATGCCTATCACCCTTATCGTATGGCAGGAAGTGACTGAAATAGTAGTCGATTTTTCACTATTTCGATTAGAAGACGTGCCAGCAACATGTAGGCGTTGTTATTGAACAGTTTATGGCTAAATCGTTTGCAGATGAAGGGTTGTAGGTCCTTGACTAAACATTTTTGCTAATTATGTTTCTGTATGAAAAAAAGTTGAACCGGAACTGGCCCAGCTTATTTCAGGTTTTGACAACATGCACGAAAAACGGAATTCTATCTGTTGTTGGCCTATTGGCGAATCACTGAAAAAAAAATTGGCGGCTACTTCCCGGGAAGCCTGTCTTAGGATTCTATGCGTATTGGCAATTCGTGTAGTTATGTGGCTCCTGCTAATCAAGTAATTATTGTATAATCGATTATTTATTGTAACAGTTTGTTGTAGTAAAGTCAATTCGACAAACGTGTGAGACAACGGGATACTGCATACTAGGTGCGTAGCTAACGGAATAAAGGCAGAATAATAAATTCATTCCACCATCACTTTCGATAGTAAAATAAACAAAAGAGGGAACAAGTTTACTGTACGTGGCTTATGGGAAGAATTAAGGGTTCCTCACGATTGGTCTCTCGTTGAGCTAGAATGACGTAAAATGATCAACTGAACAACATTTTCGCATAAAATTTTTGGGGCAAAGGCTTCGTTTGGCCGTCAGAAATTATTGAAAGCTGCACTCTTTGTGCTGACGGACGAGAGGCCGTTTTCTTCCCGTGTTCTCAGCTGATATTTTTTCCTCGTAAACAGTTCAGATAGGTGGGTTGTTATTGTCAGTTTCGTGTGGTTTTGTTGTTATTGTCAGTTAGGTTAGGAACCGGCTTCGGCATATGAGGTAATGAACTGGTTGAGGTTTGGCGTTTCACTTGCAGGACTTTCGCCCAGTTTCATGCTTTCTGGCACGGCGCGGTGCTAACTTTGGGCCTTCACCACGGCCAAACGGTGCGTTTTCCCCCAAAAATGGAAGAGGAAAACATTTCTCAGCAGGTAATTGTTAGTCCATTAAAAAAAAAATCGGACGAGAGCCCGTTTTCTTCATGGCCTTTACGCACACGGCCCGAAATTCGAAAAAAGAAAAAAAAAACTACCTTTAATTTTCACAGAAGGCACTACAAATTGGTTCCAAATTGCGGAAACTCGTTAAATCATCATTAACATAACCTAACCAATTAACTGCCCCAGTATGAAATGCCAAACCCCAACCAGTTAACTACCTCAGTATGAAATGCAAAACCCCAAACTTACCTAACCTAACTGACAATAACAACAAAACCATACAAAACTGACAATAACAACCCGCCTATCGGAACCACCCAATAGAGAGCTTTGTCTTTGTCTATGAAAATAACATTGTTGCGAACTTTTGCATAAGCAGTTTATGTATTTCTTTATGAAATTCTTGCACGAAACTGACAATAACAACCCGCCTATCGGAACTGTTTACGAAAAAAAATATTAGGTGTCCTTCCGGCCCGGCCCGTCAAGGATTTTAATTTTTCTTTCCTTTTTTTTTTTTGTTTTTAAGGTTCCTCAGATCGTGAAAAACTCGTCAAAAAATTAAAACTGAAATTTTGAATTAAAATGCAAAACCACCTAGTGGCGTGGCGCACCGAAAAATTAACGGTAGCGGCAGCGTGCCGAAATTATTTTTCATGAACAACGGCGTGCGGAATATTGGGAAAATCATCGGCGGAGATAAATGTTGATCCTAACGCAAATTCCACATTGCCAATTGTAGCATAATACACTCGAATACCAGTAGTGGCGCCAGCCAATACCAGATAGGGGGGCTATGATTCCCCGACAGGGGGGCAAATAAAACGAAAATTTTTTTGTTTATATTTGTACTACTTTAGCAGAGGCCCGACGTTAACTAACACTGAATAATTTAGGTTTGGAGAATATTTAACCATAGCAAGAACACACAATTGGCCGTCATTCGTGTTGTGCGTTGGGATTTTAAAATCGGGCCTTCTCCTTTTAGAAATAACTGGTAAGACATTGGGATCCCAAACGTGTCTCATAACTAAGATGCCTGTCAAATCATGGTGTTGACGGTCTAACGCAGCAAATCAATTTTCAGTTTAGCCACTTACTGTACACGATTTTCGCTCAGTTCATTGGTATCACGAATTCAAATGACGAAAACTTAACTATAATCCTTAACAACTTTTGTTTTGTACATATTTAGTTAACGTTTCTGCATTAACTACGGCTGCTCTTAAATATGGAGGTGATGAGGACTACTCAAGCAAAACGGCAAACTCTATTTTGAGCGTTTCCTCCCCAAATTTTTATGAATTTTATGTCGTCGTGTGGACTCAGTCGTCTGGCTGTTCCCCGACGACAATGTCGGTTACTCCCTCGACAGGGGGGCAAGGCTTCCCCCCCCCCCCTGTGGCGCCACCACTGTCGAATACAATTTTTACGTTCGGAGTAGTCCCACTTACGTTTCATAATAAGTATTCACTAGTTTGTTAGTCCAGAGTTGCGTCCATTCGTGTTCCAGAGAGCCATGTTGATATAAGAGATAACAAATACATGATGCAACATAGAACACAACCGACGTCAGAGTTGGCGCATGCGCAGTCCAATTTATTTAGGAAAAGCGGTCTTGGAAAAGCCACCTACATTAAAGGCCGTATCGTATCAGGCCATGAAAGGCAACTAAAATCAACAATTGACATAAGCGCAAGTTTGCTAGGTGCTGCCATCTCTACACCAAGCGGTGAAATTTCAAATTAACCGACGAGGGTGCCAAATTCTGCCAACCGATGACGCCACTTGGCAAACTTGTCGCGTAGTTATTTGTTTCGCCTTCTAGCGGAGCATTGTGGAAGGCAAAGATGATACGGCCTGTACTGTAGGTGGCTGTGTCTTGGGTGATGCGTAGTCATACTATGCCGACTTCGCTTGCTAGCGTATCCAAAAACACAGATGCAACACAGGGAGCGTGAACAGTATGGCCACCCGCGTATTAAGCATTGTTAAGGACCTTAAAGTCCACTGCTCGTTATCATTGTTGGTAAACGTCATCACATTGAGTCACTAACTACCGAGTTATGCCTCGCTGTTGGGAATTCCTCAACATTTGAATTGCTCTAACCATGTGGCGGCATGACCTGCAAAATTTCATTGGTGTTTGTACGTTCACTCTCAAGAATCATACTTTCCACCAGTTGATTTCCGTCGTTCCTTGTCTCGTCGTAGCCGTCTGGGGTTTGTTCAATTACCTCGTCCCCCAACCATTGAGGTAAACGAATAAGAGCTTAGGGTTATGAGAGTTTATGCCTACTTCATCTAGACTTAGGAAAAAATGTGGACTTTTGTGTATTTATGTCTTCATTATTACTGAGAATTACTTTGGCTGTTAACAGCTAATTTCACGTAACTGCCAAGTTTGTGGTTCCGGTTTGGAAAATCACAACGAAAACGTAGGCCAACCCTTTTTTTTTTGCCGCAAATTCGTCCGTAAACAGCATTACTTGACATACTGCTTTACATACACGCAACCATCTTCCTTTTGGGTCCTTATTCCCAGAGTGTTGGGCGTTCGGGACTGAGAACATTTCTTCTGCTTTTTCCTGTGGTTGTGCTATTGTCAGTTATATCAGTTTAGGTAAAGTTAGGTTAGGCAACTTTATTACCTTTCCAAAGCTAACGCAACCTTATCTGAAGTAACCTTGCCTAAAGTAACTTTACCCAGTCTAACCTAGCTAAACTAACCGAACCTTATCTATAACTAACCTAATTGACAATGACAACAAAAAACCAGAGGAAAAGGAGATTTTCTGGGATGCCATAAAAACGACAAAAGGAGTTGGGTGAAATTAGTTGCTAGCAGTCAAAGTATTTCTCCTGCATAATTACCCCTCCATCCCCAAATTTAGTTCATAACTGTGTATGGGGCTTCTTTGGTACTGTCGGCTACGCGCTTTGTCATCTTGTTAGTTTTTTACATTTTAGGTTTTTTTGTTTCTAAATTTTTACTGTAGGAACTTTTTGTATCTTTATCAGGTTGATGGTAAATTCTTGTCGTTGCCATTTGAAAAAAGAGAAATGAATTGGAGATTACATGAACCTTCCTTTATAGAATAACGTATTTAAAGTAAACTGAAATAACCTAACTATCAACAACGCGACGAAACCATAGAGAACAGCAAGATCAACAACTAGACTATATTCGTGTAATTGATAGCTAATGCACACAATGTCCATGTCAGTAATATGTTTAGTTAAAGCTGCTTGCTTCCATGTTGTCTTTCCTGTGTGACAAGGTTTTGCAACATATGACTAGGTTAAACATATGGAAACATAAGGAGCTGCATGTTTATACCAAATTGACTTAACCTCACCTCTACAATCAACAACACGACAAAACCATATAAGAATTGCAACATCAACTATGAATTCATTCGTGCAATTAAAGGGCTAATCAACACAATGTCCACGTCAGTAATAGTTTTAGATCGATGTTGGCTTTATGTGTGTGTATCGGTTTTACAACATTAGGTCAAACGTATGTAAATGTTGCGAAAGCCGTATGTGTAGGATAAACGAGTATACGTCCTTTTATGTCTGGGAATGACAAGCAGTGTTGTAGCCATGTTTAAAATTAATGCTGCACTTTGTCCTTTACCCGTGTTGTTATTTATAATGCATTTATTTCATTTGTTATGTATTGCCGCATTCATTTAGTAGAAACGGGAAACGAATAAATAACGATTGACTACCAGATAGCGTTCGGCGAGCGAGAAGGTCTCCTTGCCTTAAACACGCCCTTAGGCTGCCGTGGCTAGGACAGCACTAAAGCTAGAATTGGGCTGTTTAAAGTGTTAAACAAATCTAAAACAAAACCCACAGGGTGAAAGAACCCTCCAACTTTCAGCCAATCAAAGTAGAGATATCAGAGCCAAAAAGACTGCCACCAAGTTACATTATTGCCAAGCTAATCCCACCGAGTATTAGATCAAAGGTTAAATCAAAAACCTGACCATTGCTACTATCGGTATAGCAATGGTCAAGTTTTTGATTTAACGTGTGAGGTAATAGTCGATGGGATTAGCTTGGCAACTAATATAACTTGGTGGCAGCTTTTTTGGCTCTGATATCACTACTTTGATTGGCTGAAACTTGGCGGGTTCTTTCACTCTTGTGGGTTTTGTTTTAGATATCACTTCTTATGTTTTTTTGTTGTGGCGTCTTATTTTTGCCACTGCCCATTTATCTACTATCTGGCCAAGTTTGGTTGAAAGAGTATTGAATACAAACGGAGATATTAATTTTTTTTACTTTTGCTGGAGTGAGGACTTCAATCATCATCATCTCCTCATTAAAAAGATACGGTTTATGCTTGGTTGGGTGCTTGGTTGGTTGGTTGGTTGGTTGGGGATGATCATCTTCTCCTATGAAAGTAGATGGCTACAAATATGAGAAGTTTGTCAAAAGAAAGCAAATTAACCCGTTCGTTGTGTAGGCGTATTTTTAAAGTCCGAGCTGGGTCCTAAATGACCGAAATTAACGAAAAATGACCATTTGCAACAATCGCCAACAATCACCCAACAATGCCTCAACAATACATGACGTCATGATTGTTGCCACATTTTTTTCGTGGAAGCCTCGAAGCCGTCCAGAACGTCCATCAACAATGGTCTGACGTTCACGGACCAACGAGGAGCGAGTTACTAAATTGTTGTCCAGTAAAAACGCGTAGCTTTTCGCAGTACTATTTTATTATCCGTTTTAAAATTGGAGTCATTCACCGATTCTATAATAACGGACAAATTTAGGACAAGAAAATAATCGTTTAGCAGCAACACAAAGACTGAAAAAGATTAAATGCTAAATACTAAATTACGTATAGAAAATATATTGACACCAGAAAAGGTGCCAGGAATACTTTTACGTGTGCGTTTGTATAATTTTAACAACAATATTCGAGCATTAGTTTTTACGTAAGGCCATCAGCCAGTTCCCTCCATATTTGTGCTAAAACACGAGCAGCTTTGGAAAAGAGTTAGTGTCTTGTGTAGGCCTAATTTGCATTCAAGCCGTGGCGTTTTCACTTGATTTCTGCAGCTGTTTTCGCCAAGTGATGTGTGGTTCTTGGTGGTTACATTGATTTAGTCACGTTCCTGAAGAAATGTTTGCGATGATTGAGTGAGCGAAGCGAACGAAAATCATCGTTTGTCATCAGAAACAGTAGTAAGCTAAATATTTATACTGTAGTGCAAATGAACGACTTTCTATGTTGGATAAAAGATCATTGGAACCGTTTCACTTGATTTCTGCAGCTGTTTCACCTAGTGAGGGGTCATCAGAAAGTGAAGTGATAAGGAACCGATGGAAAAATCTTTACTGAGCAGGACGTAAAGAAAAAAAAAATTTAAAAAGTGAAACAAAAAAGCCCATGTAAAGCGTGGTACTAACACAAATTACACGTGATGTGAAGTTCTCGGTGTTACAATGATTCAGTCACGTTTCTGAGGAAATGTGTGCGCTGATTGAGTGAGCGAAGCGAACGATCATCAGCGTTTTGTCATCAGAACAGCACTTTTTCCTAAATACAGTTATTAAGTAGTAGGGTAGGGTGCGCTGATTGAGTGAGCGAAGCGAACGAAAATCAGCGTTTGTCATCAGAACAGCACTTTTTCCTAAATACAGTAATTAAGTAGTAGGGTAGGTTGCACTGACTGAGTGAGTGAAGCGAACGAAAATCAGCGTTTGTCATCAGAGACAGCACTTTTCTTAAACACTCTTAGTAAGTAGTAGGCTAAATATTTATCCTGTAGTGGAAAAATGCGCACATTATTTGGATCACTTCCTTGAACATATGTTTGATAATTTTTTGCTGGGAGTGTCTGTCAGCACCATATGAGTTTCAACAAGAAATCTCCTCGAGCGCAGCGAACCGACATTGCCACATCTTTTTCTGGAATGTCCATCAACTATAATCTGATGTCAACAGACCAACGAGGAGCGAGGAGGAGTTGTTGGTTGGGGATGATCATCTTCTCCTCTGAAAGTAGATGGCTACAAATATGAGAAGTTTGTCAAAAGAAAGCAAATTAACCCGTTCTTTGTGTAGGCGTATTTTCAAAGTCCGAGCTGGGTCCTAAATGACCGAAATTAACGAAAAATGACCATTTGCAACAATCACAACAATGCCTCAACAATACATGACGTCATGATTGTTGCCAAATTTTTTACCGGAACGTCCGTCAACAATAGTCTGGCGTCAACAGACCAACGAAGAGCGAGTCACTAAATTGTTGTTCTCAGTAACAATCAGTAAAGACGCGTAGCGTTTCGCAGTACTATTTTATTACCCGTTTTAAACTTGGAGTTATTCATTGAAAGTCTATATACTGACAAATCCAGGACAAGAGAATAATAGTTTAGCAGTAACACAAAGACAGAAAAAAATTAAATGGTAAATACTAAATTACGTGTAGAAAATATATTCACACCAGGAAAGGGTGCCAAGAATATTATTACGTCTGCATCTGCATAATTTCAACCAGCAATATTCGAGCATTAGTGTTTACGTAAAGTTGGTTAGCCAGTTCTTTCCTTATTTTTGCTAAACACGAGCAGGTTTGGATAAAGAGTTTTTGTGTTGTGTAGGCCTAACTTGCGTTCAAACCATGGCGTCGTCACTTGACGTTCTGCAGTTGTTTCCACAAGTGAGGGGTCATCAGAAAGAGAGCCGATGGAAAAAGCTGTACAGAGCAGGACTTAAAGAAAAAAATTCTTAAAATAAGTGAAACAAGAAGACCCATGTAAAGCGTAGTGCTGCCAAAAATTTCAAGTGATGAGTGGTTCTCAGTGGTTATATTGATTCCAGTCACGATTCTGAGGTATTGTTTGCGCTGATTGAGTGAGCGAAGCGAACGAAATCAGCGTTCGTCATCGGAAACAGCAATTTTTTCTAAATACATTTAGAAAGGGAAAGGGAAAGGGAATGGCTTCTTCAAGCCAAGGCCGACTGGGGAAGAAATCGCGTGTCTCGCCTCCTGGCTCATTGTCAGCTTAGATGCATGCCAAAAAGGGTATGGATTTTTCAAGCCAAGGCCCACTGGGTCCAAATCGCATGCCTCGCCTCCTGGCTCAATGATAGCTCAATCGCATGCCAGAAAGGGAATGGCTTCTTCAAGCCAAGGCCGACTGGGCTACAAATCGCGTATCTCATCTCCTGGCTCAAGGCCAGTTCATGCGTGTGCCAGAAAGACTTTGCTTTTATCGAGGCTTTTGTTGTCAGTGGTATTATGGCTAACAATCTGAACAAAAGGCGCATGTAGCTATTGGGTGGCCAGACGAGTGATGTATGGTTACCATATCACTATATACCATATGGTTTTTGAACTGAAGCGTTAAGAAAAACGCGTCCTACATTCTGATCATTTTCTTGATTGTTTTAGATGTGGAATGTCTGTCAGCAGCTTAAGAGCTGGAGCATGACAGCTCCTCGAACGTATTCTTTATGCTAAGGCCGACTAGGGTATAGAAATCGCGTGTCTCGCCTCCCGGCTCCTTGGCAGTTTAGGCGCATGGCAGAAGGGTGATGGTTTTCTAAACGACGAAGCCGTTTTTTGTTTATGAACTGAAGCCTTACGAAAAACGCGCACTGCACTCATTTGCTTGATCGTTTCAGATGTAGAATGTTTGTCAGCAGTATTAGAGTTTCAGCATGAAAGCTCCTCGAGCGCAGCGAGACGACGCGGAATGAGCGAGCGAAGCGAGCGACTCCGCTAGTAACCATTAAAAACTTACGGTCGGTCGGTTAATTATATATACGTCTTCTCCTCCGGAAGTAGGAAGGCTAGAAATGTGAGAAAGGTCTCGAAAGACAGGAAATTACTCCGGATATCGTTTAGGCGTATTTTCGTAGTTCTAGGTTTTCCCCAAGAAAAAAACGAAAAAAACCCTTTGGACCATTGTTAAAACGAATTTTTCGAAGTTGATTGTTAGTTTCGGAATATCACATATTCCTGCTGAGAGGATGGTCTACAATTGCTGTGCTACGTAGGAGGCGCGTAGTTCAGTATTGTTGTCGGTGGGATTATGGCGTACAATCCGAATAGCTGTCGAGCACGTGCAGCTCACTTATGGGACGA
>JAHWFP010204063.1:0-33542 GCA_023313725.1 Lithobius niger
GTCAACATATTTTCTCGATGGCCATTTGGCAGTGGCCAATCAGGCAAATTGTAGTAGGCCGTTTCGAGCTAACTTTCCAAAGCATGTGAAAATCACGTTCAGTTATTGGCTGGCTGGCACCACGTGACCGATTTTGCGTGCTCTCATTGGCTGATGCACGATATCAACATGGACGCTGCCGATCGCTTCGGGATTTCACGTGAGCGCTTGACGAGCACTTGTGTTTTAGTTCGTCATTGCAAATCACAAGAAAGATGTTTTACAGCATTAGAAAATTAACTCAGCAGCCACGATGCAAAACTGAAATGGAAAAGGAGCTTATAAACCTTCACACTATTGCTTGTCAGGTGGGAACAACGAATTTTAGCCTAACTAACGCAGACTTTCGGACGCGTTTTGTCAACACGGAAATTTTCGATTTTCATTACCGCCGGTAATTAAAAAAAAACAACCGTTCTCCGAAACTATTAAAGCCATTTGTCCGATTTGTTCTGTGCACTTTAATGAATATATGTTGCGTGCGCGTAATAAGTTTTAAATAATTGTGTCCAATAATTTACGCAAGAATAAATATTTCGGTAGTGCCTCACTCCACGGGTAACTATGTAAGACGAATGAAATAGAAAGCGATTGACCCGCATGATTTTTGGGGACCCGCCCGCGCCCGAACAATTTTTTTTTCCTGGCCTAAAAGACCTGTTGTGGTTTTGATTGTTTTAATGCAACCAAAATTCAATAATTTTAATCTAAAATAAATAAGTGGACTACATACCGATTTCACAAATATTGCAAAATTTTTTCTAATTATTTTTCGAAATGAAGTAGTAGTAGTTTAATCAATGAGAAATCCTTCAACTAGAAAAATATTTTCTGACTGTTTAACCTAATGAGTGATTTGTTGGTGTTAAAAAAAAGAATTTAGCTACATTGCAAAAACAGTTCTGTAGCTTACATGCAATTATAGCGCAAGACTTCTACGTGTTTAATGTAAGAAAATAATGTGAAACAAAGCGAAAATTAACACCATAGCTGCAACTTATAAGGGGGGAAAAATAAAATGGCTATATTTAGTTTTTGTGTGTGAATTACCCAGTATCCGGTACCAGTCCGGGTCCGGCAAAACGGTTCCGGTCGACCCCTATTTGAAGGTTTCTACTGCATTTTCCACCTAGATCACAATTAACGGAGAGAGGGAAATCGCCCACTCGACCACGAGAACGAGAAAAGTTTTATTAAAGGCGATATTTAAGCTTGAGATTTCTAGGCCGCACTTTTTGCGGCGGATCACTGCACCAAGTTGTGTGTCTCACCGCGCGCGCCGAGACACAAACACGGCACGGTAATCCGCTGCAGAGTGCAGTTTTTATTAATTTTTTAGGGCCAAACAAAGCCTTTTGCCCCAAAAACGGTATAGGAAAACGTTGTTCAGCTGATCATTTTAGGTTATTCTAGCGCAACGAGAAGCTAATTGGAGAGGAGTCCGTATTCTTCCGATAAGCCCGTACTGCGTTTTGACCACTTGAAGCAAAAAAACTTCTACTTCTATGGCTGGTGACCCTTAAGGCACTTTTCGTAGCATTACAAAAGAAATACAAACTCACGCGAAGCAGTAACACTCGGTGTTGTCTGATCTGATCTTTCATGTTTTCGTTGAAAAGCAGCTCGGTAAGCACTAGCGGGCCCTTATCCTTGATATCTAGGCGCTCGGCCTCTGCCAATATTTCTTTATCCGAACCATCGAGTTTCCCAGCATCCATCTTTCTCTGAAAATGAAAAACATTTCCACTTATTAAGCATTGTTCCTTTCTGCTAGTGTTTTCCACAATGAAGGCAGCCTTAAAACTAGTTAATAGTAGGCTATCTACATGTACAATACTGAAAGCTTGCTACACTTGATCCGTAGCACGCTGTATTTCCAACTATCCTCTTTCAAGAAAAGAAAAAAAAATGTAAATGTGATAATCTAATGCTGTAAATTATGAAATTAAGTGTCCCGAGCCGCCAAATAAAGTGAATCTTTAACGAAATTCTCAGATTAGTTCTGGAAGTCGCACAAATTTAACATAATAAACCTAGGATATTCAGTTCTTCCACAGGGGAAATTATGCTTAAGAGGGGTTCCTTTGGATAGTTTTTAGCAGGCCCATTACAGCTAGAAAGAAGAATCCGGGTGTGTCGTTACAAGAGCCACTAAACTTCCAATAAAAAATACTGTTAACGAAATTACTCCAAGTAGAAATGAAAGCTGTACTTACAATTAACTTTCATTCCTTGGTAATTTCGGAAATTAAACAGTAAATGCCATGATACCTAAGCGTTCGCACAAAGCTCAACGCAAGTTTTAACACTAGTATCAGCCTGGAAGGAGGTAAAAATGTGTTGGGGATTTACAGTAATGTTTCACAAATTTACCTTTATTTGGAACTACTACGAGAAAAAAACTTTCTAATACTAAGTTATAAAGGGTCGACTAGCATGCATTATGACTATTTTACTGGTCTAACTTGATTTACCTTTACAAATGTATAGAATATATCCAAGCGCTCTTGCTGGGTCTTCTCAAGATCATCATTAAGTGTTATTACTTTGGCACCATCAGTCAGGGCTTCCAAACGCTTGGCCACGGCATCTTCACTCGTGTCCACAGACCAATCGTCATCAACATCCTAAAACAATTTTTTTTAGTATCCCTTAAAAGTACTCTCTTAAGTACCGTAAATCGTGGAATAAACGCCCATGGGCTTATGCAGTTAATTTGGCAAAAATAGGGGGATGGGCTTTAAATCAACCTTATCAATTTTTTAACTTTCTGGATATCTTTTTACAGAAAATTCGAAGCTTTTGAACGATCTCTGAAAGACCAATTTTTCATCCTTTTAATTGCTGTGAAGAAGGGAGGAGGCTTAACTGACAGATGCCCAGGCCTTGTGCAGGTGCTACGAGCTAAAGGAAGAGTCCATTATTACCATAGGGAGGGAGAAGGGCCAGTAAAAATAGCAAGCAGTACTATCTTTATTCACATCATAGAAAAACGACAATTTGAGGGGTGGGCTTTAACTCCACTATTCCATGATTTTGACTTTACAGCATTTTAGGGGGTGGGCTTTAGCTTCAACTGGGCTTTTAATACAAGATTTACGGTATAAACTAAAGGAAACTGCATGTACCTTTTCAGGAGGAGAACCTTCATCAGAATTATTTTCGTCTCCTTTCTCATCTCCTTCACCGTTCTTTTTATCCTTCCCTTTGCGTTTTGATTTGCTTTTTTCTTTCGGGGTTGTCAGAGACGCTCCTACAGATGATGGTTTCACATCTATAAAAAAAAACATAAGTAGTTAAGAAAAAGAAGAATAGGCGTTTAACTACGAAGCTAGCTTTACGAAACCCAAAACTGGATTTACTGAAAAAAAAAAAAAAAAAACGTTACGGCTGTAACGTAAAAATACGTTACAAGTGGTTTTACTGCTTCTAGCTGCTATCGTTAAAAAAAAACATTTTTTCCGGGGTCAAAATTGGTTTCTATTGCCTATCAAAAATACACACTACCTGTAAATTTTTGCATTCAGTTCCTGCCCAAGATCCACACTGCTCAGCAACCCATCTGCGCATGCCCAGCACAGACTCTCCATAAATGGTGTTACGGCAACAGACAGCCATCTACTTTTCCTCTTTTATGTCATGGTGATTGACTTAAGGGGTAGAGTTAAGTGGGCGGGTAGAGGTAAGTGGATATTTCGATACAAGGCAGTAGAAATCCATTTTGAATCTAAAAATTGGGCTTTCTAATTGCAGACACAAAAGTATCCGCTACCTGTAAATTTTTGTTTTACAGTTGACCTCGTCAATAGATGATGGCGTTCACCACATGGGTTCCAATGGTGCAAGGTGGGTTCCCAGTTAGAGCAAGTCTCAGCAGATTTCTATTCGCAAAGACCAACTGCAGCGGGACAGAAATGTTCTAAAGGATGGTGGAGTTTCTTAATCCTCAAAACGAGAAAGGGGGGGGGGGGGCAGACTAAGGTGGTTTGGGAAAGAGGTCTTTAGCTCATGTTTGGTGTCTTCCTGGCTGTCGGCGATCAGTGTTGATAGACATGGGAGAGTGGATTCGGTGTTGATGAAGGATACACTAGGTTCATCTTCGTAGCACAGTATGCGCACAATTTCAAATAAGCATAGAAATACCAGGGTACGGCCTATTCGATTTGTTTTTGCAGGCTGAGCTTAAAATGCAAATTTTGCACCTGAAACTGATAATTTTTAGTCTGCTAATAAAATGTCGGCAACGAGCAGTTTTTTGCCAACTGCTTAACACTTCAAACATAGTACCAAGTAAAGCTTCACACGCCAGTAAATCGTCATAGCTGGCGACAATAAGACACCATTGCACTCTACTGTCACTTTTTATTAATTGAAAATAAGGTGTACCGAACTGATATTACCGATCACAGCCTTGATCACAACATGAATGCAGACACTACTGGCAAAGTTATTATTCCTGGCATAAGAAACAAAAAGCATTAATCCGATGTAACCTACCTTCACCGCACATTTTTCGGGAATCCCACACCATCGTCAGTTAGGCTTAACGCACGGACAAATTAAACAGATTAAAGTACCCAGGATTTATTTCTTTGGCGAAACTGCTAAAATATGCTGCTTCAGCTTAGATCGTCAGTCTTAGCCTACCGGAAGTAGGAATAACTAATCAACAACGAAAAAGTAAAATTATATTGTAGTAAATATTTTGTTTGGTATTATTAAAATAAATACAATTTAAATAAAGACATAACTGCTAGAAATAGCTAACCAACTGAAAAACCAGACATGACTAACGGATAACCAAGCTTAAAAATGTAAATTCTTTAAGATTTACTTTTTGCAATTTCAATTTAATTAATAGTTTTGACTGGGCTGTATTGATACATTAAATGAAATTTAAATTCGGACATAACTGACAGAAAGACCTAGCTAATTAAAAAACCAAACATGACCAGTGAATACAAAATATGTAAGAGACCAGTTCGTTTAATTCAGCATAAAATTATATAAACTAAACTTATACAAAGGTAAATTAAAAAAAGGTTTAGTATTTTGGCAGCAAAGTTTTGTTTAATAACAGTTATTGAAACTGATAAAAAATGAAAGCCGCTCGCATGGTCGTAAAAATAAATATTGGCCTATTCTTTTGCTATTATTGCATTTTAGTCTATTACCATGATGGTTCCTTTTTTTTTCCGGGAAGGGGGCTATGCCCGGCAAACTTATAAATTACATAAACTATGCTTGGCGTCAAAATTATAAATTGTACACATTGGCGACCAAAAATTGTATTGTGGCGACTAAACAATCAGTCCACTGTCTACTAAAGAAAAATGCTAATCTGAAGCTTTAGTACCAAGTGTGAGATATTTTGTTTGACAATGCTTCTGTATGTTTTTGGCTGAAATAAAAGAAAATAACTTCTAGAAATAAATTTAGCCTATAAGGAGCAGCCGCTAGGGGCAGCAAAAAGGATGCTTTCCTACCTTATACTTGGTTTCTGTGGTGCAAGTCGTAATAGGCTTTATATTCTGTGTTCCAGATGGGAGTCCAACAATACAGTCTATGCACTCATAACTGCTTTCTCGCCTCTTTTGCCCGACCACTTTCCCTTTTCCAGTTTTGACATTGCAAACCTCACAGTAGCACTGGGGATTCTTGGTTTTCCCAGTTTGTGGAATAATGCTAATAAAATGTCGGCCAACGAGCCTATCCAGTTGTGAGCCTTGCAATTGGGAGACCTGAACAACAAACTCCTACAAGAGGTTCGTGCCGCAGCTAGTATAAACCACGATGGCGTAATGGAGTCATAGCCAACTTGCAGTGCAAAATATAGGCAAGGCAAGTGACAGGAGATGAAATGACACCTTTTTCCACCATTTTAGTGTACGATGTCTAAAGGCCTAGTATTTAGCAAGTTGATCTTGAAGATCGACTCCACCCATTATTGCATTTTAGTCAAGAATGACTTGTGGTTGAAGTATTGGTTCTCCTGTGTGTCGATTTATTTTTCCAGTAGCGCTCAATTTAGCTGGCTCCGTGTGCATCGTAGTCAACATTAGCACATCTCTTTATCTTTCCACTTGAGTGTGGCAATATTGTCCTTGACGGGAAACCATTTCCGTTGTTGTACATAGCCTTGTCTTTTGTTGAATTTGATTGGCTGAAACCTACCACGTGGCTGGTTCTGACGTCAGAGCTTCGTAGACGTAGCCATGACTACGACCAACCACCGTTGAGCTTTCAAACATTTGCTTGGTTTGAAATACTACAGCAAATTGAATGAATGAACGCGGGCCCGTACGAGATACAGGTCCCGCGTGCGAAGGGCTAACTGAAAACGTACATTACCCGATTTTCCTTCCTTTTGAAGGCTAAATCCCTAGCCCATGCATGTGCACATGTGTGCATGTGTGTTCTATGCATGTGCGCATGCCTCTATATAGAGCGACCGAGTCGAGCTGGCTTCATCTTTCTTCCACTCGGGGTCTACCTTAGCGGCTGAGAGGGGAGACCGAGCGGGTGAAGCTAATGTTTGTTTTCGATTAGGCTACAAAAACAGAAATCAGCCAGGCCATACAATGGTATTTTTGTTTTTATTGTCGTCGAAAACACCTATTACCGGATTTTTCTTACAAAGCAGACCTCTTAGCATGATGGTGGGCGCCAAGGACAATGGTTACCCGTGCTACGAGTCGGCTGCACCGGAGTTTGATAACCCCATGAACCAGGCGCTGTCCATGCTGGCGATTGTGAACGGGGAATGAAGACTGCCCGATGATCGAAGGGTACGACCAGGGAGATCCTCACCTGAGAGATGGACTAGTTGACTGCGCAAGTAGTGAAAGAAGGTGTAGGTGTGAACCCGTAAGGGGCGACCACACGGCGAGGTGTTGGCCGCAATAGGGATTGGATCTTACAAAGTGAAGAACGGTGACCGGAGACATGCAGACATGATAAAATACTTATCACCTTACGGGTAGTGCAAGATTCTTGATCCAAACATCATGGGCTTGATGATTGAGGAAGCCCATTATGTCTCTTGACATGGCAGAACGGCGGAAGAGCAAGTGGTCACCTGTGACGGTCGTGAAACGTCTTTGGAGAACACAACCGAGTGTTTTTTTTTAATAGCTCGGCTCACATAGGTCTCACGGACTTGTCGTTGGCCGTAGGGTGTCCTGAGAAAGGTTGGAAAACTTGAATTTCAAGTAGGAAGTGATGAACAAGTTTCTTTTAATATCTCTTCCCTTCTTTTGACTTTTTTATACGAATTTCGAACGTAATGTGAAGGAGGAAGGGAGGGGCGGCCGAGGAACCGAAGACGCAGCAGGGGAACGGAGTAACTGCAAGGTTGTAGAGACGACCGATAGCCCAAGAAGAACTTCGATAGATGGAGAGAGAGAAGGTGGACCAACGTAATGGTAATGTTTGTAGCGGCCGTAAAGAATGGTGGAAGGTTGTGTGAACGGTTATTCTGCTAGTAGTTTAACAGGAGAGTTGTGGGTGAATCTAAGGCAGTGCTCGTAATTAGAGTGCCATGCCCTTTGTACGTTGTTTACAGCCCGAGCAATGAAGTTCCCACGAAGAGACCGCGGAGCAGTCGACTAACTCGTTGAACACCGGGACAAAAGTAAAACATTAAACTGCCATACGTTACAGGAAGACAGTTGACAGAGGTCAGAAGAGGCGGCCGAGGACCAGGAGGCGACCGCTAGATCCACAGCTTGAGACATGTGTACTGTGGATGACGAATCAGTGGTGGGGTCAGGGACCGTGGCAGAGGGAAGTACAGGGACCGTAGTCGGGCCTACCGATGGGGTTGGAACAGGGGATTCCACAGACTCTGTGATTTGTGACTCGTCGTGGAGTGGAAGGGCGGCAGCCGAATCCGCATCCGCTTCCCGGCTGGGACCTGGCTTAGACAGTGGACACAGGGGTCCTCTTTTTAGTCTTATGAGGAACGCGGCTGTGGGGAAGCTACGAGTACGGCAGGGAAGTCAACTTTCATCGCTAGGGATTTGAGCCTTCAAAAGGAAGGAACTGCTGATAGGCTCAAACGACAGTCTTATTCACGTCACTATGTCACGTTCGATGATTGTTACGATGGTCTGAATAGCGCGGCCCAGCGACTTCGTAGACATGGGGATTGGCTTAGAATGCGCGGACGAATGAGGGCTACCCTCCCACCGAATTTTCGAGCCTCGACCGTTTAACCGCGGTTTTTGAATCGGTAGCCGAGCATAGCCTCCACCACTTTCAAGTCTGGTTCTCCACTTCCTGCGCAGCTCATTATTAAACTCGCCATGGAGCAGAAACAGGATTGGATGGTCCCTGGCTATTCATCGGTTCAACCTTCTCTCGAATGTGGTGTTGAATAGCCAGGCCTTCTTGCTCCGTAACTGCACCTATCGAGTTAAGACGCAAGGAGGGTTTTAGTGCCATCCCAGTTTATCTTGTGGTGCGATTTCATGTGGTGTATTGCAATGCCGTTTGTTTTCTTTCTACTTCTGGAGTACGCCACCATAAGTATAATGAAAACAAACAGCATGATAACCTAATATTCTTGACGTGGCAAAGGTTGAAGATGTGTCCCACCTCTGTATAATGAAGAGGAACAGCCCCTCCCTGACGTAACCCACTGCCGGATGTATTGTCGCACAACACTGTCATTGTATGGTTCACCACTGTGTCTTGTGAAGAGCCAGACGTATGCTTCGCAGTTCCAGTGCATTAATGTGTAACAATCTATCGTGCAGACACCATATCCTGGCCGACTGTCCTGATCCCGAGGACTCTCCACCCCCCCCGCCCTCCACGCATCACGAGAGGGATACATCAAGTCATGAGCAGCCAATCCGACGATGGCGTTTTGACTGGTACCCTTGTTCGAGGTGATCCCTCACCGTCCACCACAAGACCTCCCCCACTGGGATCCGGAGCAGCGAGATCACATCTTCCCAGCAGTACATCGGTTGCCAACCCAGTTTTCGGAACCCATGTAGGGGCTGGGTCCACCACGTCCCATCAGGATAAGGGTACACAGGAATCCATTTGTCTTATAACCTTTGACAGCTCCCTCGCTGTCGTCCTTCGCTCGGTCAGGAGTTTCTGATGCTGCCTAGCATTATCGCCTGTGCGTCTGACTGTCGCACCTAACCACACTGTGGGTCCTCTGTTCAACCACACTGGAGGGACCTACAACAGCGGTGGCCTGTTGAAAATATACATTACCTTTTTTATAGTATACTCCTCAAAATGCCGTTCAATGTAGAGAAATTAAATCGAAGTAGTTCTCCCGGTTCGCTACCTACAGCGCAGCCTACATCATCAGCCTCTTGGTGGGACATGTCCAAGAGGTAATGGGACGTGAAGAACGTGGGATGTGTCCCAGGAGGGAGTTTCCATTGTTTCATTGATAGGGATGTTGCTGTAGTGAGCCCAGGATGTGGAAATTGCACGAGTTTGTGGGTCGTTACTCTGATGCCTTCATAGACATAGTTGAGTCAAGCGCTTCGTAGGCTTGGATGATGACACTTCTTGTAAGTACACACAGTAGACAAGTAGACACAGTTGTAAGTGGTGCAGATCTTACAACTGTAGGGAAGAAAAAGTTGGGAGTGTCCCGAGTGGATGGGCTTGGATGCCTTAGTTAAAATTAAATTGCCCTGATCGGGCAAAGGGGCCGCTCCTCTTCGTCCCCTAGGATGGAAGGTAAGGACGGAATGATGAAGCACGCTGTTAGGCCAGCGAAGTCGGGCAGGAAAAAGCACACTCTGTGGCAGACAGGGCTTGTAGTTTGCAACAGCGGAGACAGGCTGCCAGTGTCACGAAGAATACTGTTTTTCTTGTGAGGTGGCCGAGTCTAGCAGAGTGTTGTGATCCCAGGCGGACCGTCGAGTAGCTTTAGAGATGTCACGAACCACCTTGGACATGAACCAAGAACACACCCCCTACACCAGAGGTTGTGAACGGGCTCAAGGAACGGAGTGAGGAATGGTGGATCTAGGAGAGGATCGTTGCCAAGGGATCGTCATCCAGTGAATCGCTGCATAGTCAATTCATGTGCAGTCCAATTAAAGCTGGCACGAGCCGCCCCAAACATCAAATAAGTGAAGGGGCCCAAAGGACGGAGTGGGGAACGGCGGCTCGAGGATCGTAGGATCGACGAACGAAGAGCAATGGAAGAGCAGCCGCATCGTGGAGCAGCAGAGAAAAAGTGAAAAGGATGGATTAGGGACGAGATCTTACAACCTGTAAAATGAATAGAGCTACTTGTTCCGAGAAACACCAGCAGCAGCGCGGGCAGCCAGTCATAGCGTCCAGCAACGATTTGGTAGTGAGCTGTAATCGATCGTGAATCTCTAAGAAATAAAGCAACTTTAAACTATTTTGACGGTAATAAAATGATTTCGGAAGTGATAACACACGTTCGTTATCGCTGTTAATGTAGTCGAACTTCAGGATTTTTTTAAATAATGAAAATGTAGGACAATGGTCCCATTTTATATTTCTGGTCAATAATTTACAATATAATCATTACGTCTGCGAATTTTTATACTCCTAGAACGCAGTATTTTTACTACAATTAATTTTCATGAGGCATGCAACTCGTTTGGAAGCCATGTTGCAGCCTTAGGCTTTTTCGCACGGGAATTGAAAAAATGGCATAGGCCTAAAAGGGTTAAAATACTACCACATTTGTGCAACACCATTGCAGTTATTAGCTAAAACGTACACATGTACACATAAAACTAACGAATTTATAATTCCAGCTTATTTTTACAATTTGCTGTCCGTTCCTTTATTTTTCATTGGGCTGCTAGTTTCACACCTACAGTACTCAACAAAAAGGAAACCTACCTGGCGGATTTTTCAGGATGAACGTTGTCACTTTGTGACGCATGTCAACCAAACCTTGATAGCCGCAAGCAATACATTGTTGGGTTATGGTTTGCTTCTTTGCATGAGGAAACTAAACATAAATTAAACTGCATTAGAAATTGCCTTAATATGAAGTACAGCAAATCATTTTTTCATGAAGGTATCTTACCAAGTATGTTTCAGGGTTGTCGCATTCTGGGCAAAGGACAAACTTCTTGATAAAGCCATCAAGCAGGTCTTGAAGTTTGGGGGCATCATGCGAACCATTAACTATGTAGCGGTCTGCTTTAAAATCAAAGTGTGTTTGTGCACCAAGTTCGCAGCCAAAGTATTTAGTTGGGTCTACAAAGAAATAAAGCAACAACTTAAAACAGCAGTACATTACATCAGCAAAAAACTACCTAAACCAATCAATACTTACAAGTTGGAGGTCTGTTGAGAGATTTAGCTATTTCCACCATGTTGACAATGACAGTTTTAATACCATTGCCTTTGCCTTCGACCTGCAACAATTTTTTCACATTTTACACAAATTTTATTACAGCAGGATACTCTTAAGATTTAAAATATAATGCATCAAAAAGGTGAGATTTTTTGGTTGGCATTACGCTCAACATTCTGTATGTACGTGGCAATATTAAAAGTTTTTCTCCACTCAGCTTGAACGACAGGTTTTTTTATTTTAATTTTCTCCATTAAAACTGCTGCCGTCGTCCAGATGAATCCATAATTCTGCAACAATTCTGCAGAGGGCTCTATTCCAGCAGCGTGGAAGACAGCAGTGGTCATCCCGATTGTAAAACCGGGCAAAGACCCTACTTCTCCTTCCAGTTATCGCCCAATCGCTCTGACTAGCTGTGTCGGTAAACTTATGGAACGGATGGTCAGTGAGAGGTTGGTGTGGGTGTTGGAATCAAGGGGATTCTTTTGAAGCTGGGCTACACCATTCAAATTTCTTCAAGAGCTACATCAGAGCCCAATCAGTTTTTGAATTATTTGGCTAACACGCTCGGTTCAAGCACTTAACTGATACCTCACGAAAGCCACGCAGTATACGATCCAAGTTCGGAATTCCCTTTTTCAGTTTTCTTCAATCGATGACGCCCATCAACCGTAATCAAATACACACAAGTCTCAATGATCCTAACCATCTTTGTATCACTTCCTCAAATTGGTTTTCCAATTACAAGTGACACCGAAGCATTGCGGCTGTTGTGAAGTGGCGTCACGTGATGGAAGTCTGTTAGCTTCAATAAAGCACTTGCGTCACATGTGGAGACAGTACGAATCGAGACCCAAGACGGCGGCTTGTGCAGTAATAAAAACACTGATCACAGCTTTTGAAGTGGTATCAGGTAATAATACGTACACAATTAGATCGTTCCATGTTTTACCACACAATCTCAATAAAATACCGATTGCTTTTAATCGGATGTCAATCTCTTCCTGCAACCTTCTTCAGGCCTCTTCAGAACGTGTTGTTCTCCGCCTACATCGTTTATTCTGCTTACTAAGTCTGTACCGAACCGTACTTTTCCGGATTGGGGATGTCCGGATCCGGCCGGACTGGACTTGCTTTTATTGCCGGACAAACCAAACCAAACACGTATAACCCAGACCTGGCTGAACTACGATCAACGAAGCAACTGCTATTCACAATTGATGAATAAATTAATTTTTTACTTGATTTTATGCACGTAATGTTTGAACTACAAAAAAAATATGTGAATTTTAATCGAGATTTAATCGCTGTTGCAAGCGTGTCTCTTGTCGTAACTTCAAGCCAATCGCGCGGTTTTAACCGTTGATTTATGCCCTTAATGTTTGAATAAGGAGTTTTAGCTGATATTTTACCGCCTTCGCGGCTCACACTAATATCTGTAAGCAAAACCGAAAGTGAGTTGCGTAACTTCCTGTTAACCGCACTGCTACAGTGGTCCAGTGCGTTGGGTCTTGCTTGCCTCTTAAGCACGTGTAATATCAATTAGCACGTGGTCGGATTTTAGCGCGCAAAAATGGAAAAGTGGTGACGGAATAAAAAAAAAAACCCGTATTTATTTAGATAGTTAGCAGAACAAAAAATTCTTCAGGGAAGTAAGCATTTATATGGTTCCACAGCCATTATTTTTTTGTTCATCCGGTTCGGTGTGTGCGGCTCGGTACACCAGTACACCCGGTCTGGTCCAAAAAAACTTGTTTGGTACAGCTTTACTGCTTACCAAGATTTGAATTTTGCCGCACTTGTAGTCTTCGACATTTGCATGTGTGCACTCCACTTGAAGAGTTCCTTCACATCAGTGTGCACCAGGTATTGCGCGATACTGGGCGTTGCTGGAGTTTGGATGTTCATGAGCCTTTTTTGGACTCCAAGGTGTGTCCGACACCAGAGATTCTAATCTTCTGAGATGGCGACCTCTCGAATTTGTAATGAGCAAGGTTTTGAGTGACTTCCACGTGTGTGCAAATGGCGTCCTTAAAACTTGCCAGTTTATTCTTCTTCGTGCCGCTCGCTTCCTCTCCTCCCGACGTCTTTGCAATCGTACTCGATCGTCTCATTAGACACGATTTAATGTTTTCGCCACATCTAAAGAATGTGTTCACTTTTTCCCTCAGCATGCGCTGGAACTTCGCTTTGCTATCACGGTTAAGTAACTTCGAAGTTTTCTTTCTTGCTGTTCTCTCACCTTCCTCGCCACTGCCAGCCTGGGGGGGGGGGGAGAGAAATACCCCAGTTCTTCAGCTGGTTTCTCGGCACTTGTGAGTTGCACGAACTCGTTCCTAGCCACTGCTTTGAGCTGGTCCTTGGGGTGTCCTGATGAAAACTGAATTCCCTTCCCGACACCGTGGAGTTTTTATAGGGACTAGTGTATTTATGGTCCCATCCACATCCCTCTCGATCTACACATCCAAAAATGGGTTGCTTCCTCCTTTCTCTACTTCCACTGTAAAACCCAACTCGTTCCTCTATTCGTTGACCAACTTCATTACCTCTTCACACTTAGGATCGTTGGGATGTTGTCAACAAATCAATCCTTTTTTAAGTTCAACAACGTAAATGCGTTTACGAACATATTCAACTTGCAGTACTCACGAGACCTTGAAATAACATCCACTGGGTATTCTTCCAATACACTAACGCTTACTGCTTCAGTTTAAATGGTTTTAGTACCGTACAAGTAGTTTGGAACAGTTTTATTTCCTCAGTATTCACAATCGTTGAAAAGTGATCAGTTTTCGGCCGATGACGCACACGTGCTAGCGCCAATGACTGACCTTGACTCGCTTCGCGACTTCACTTGAGACTGGCCCCATCACGATCAGTCGCGTTAAACGGAGCAGTTTATTCAAGGAATAGAGGCAGTAACGTCATCAAAGCAGGCATGGAAACGTGGATTCCCAGCTTTCTAACGTGACCAAGATAGTGGCGCGCGTGCGTTGTTCAGTTACAACAGCTTGAACCTAGGGCTATTTTCAGCAAAAAAGCCATTTTAACGACACTACCAACAACAAAAACATCAATTAAGGTAGTTAAAAGGATATTGAATTAAATAAACCGTAACAACGCGTTCCAAAATACAGGGTGGTTTAGTTCAACTTTTCTAGTTAGCACCCCTCAAACCAGGAAGATTTCTGTCCTCTCCTGATTCTGAGGGGTGTTAACTAGAAAAGATGGACCTAGAACTAGAAAAGTGTTGCGTGGTCAGTTTTTCATGGACCACCCTGTACCCAATTTATTTGAATTTTTTTTAACAGCGCTTTGAACTGAGGACAAAGAAGCAGCCACGTTTCATTTTAGTTTCGTTTAGTTAAAAAAATAAAGGCCGCCCCCTCCACCCCAACGAAAAATGTTTAGTGAATTAACGGGTTTTTTTTTTACAACCCTAGTAACTTGCAGTTCAGTAATATTAAAATCCAATTGTTTTAGGCAGTTATAGCTGACTCGAGTTACTTTCAAAAAAATTAAGTCTGGCGGCCTGATTACTTTTGGAATGAAAATGCCAGAGAACCAAATACATTTCCTTTCACGGCCTAAGCGATTTAAATTAAATGTCATTTTTTTTTACTTTAATCATAATTCATTTCTGGCCCTAGAAGAAGCCCAACTAGGCTAGGGTACTAACTGTATATACAACAGTGGCACGGCCAAAAGTAATTTCATTTTATGTGTACATTGAATTATTTGAATAAGTGGGTATAAACCTGCATTTTGTTTTGGCGTAACACCAAATTACCAACTCGGCCCAATAATTTTTTTAACCACCCCGGATGCAATGCAGCTAATAGTAGTGAAACCTCTTTATAACGATAGTCCATGGGAGTTTGGAATGGAATGCTATGGCAGGTTATTATAAACAATCAGTTTTGCAAGCACTTGCTTGAAGAGACTCAAAAACATCATTGTTATAACAAGTTTGTTATATAAGAGGTATCGTAACCGTTTCCAGCTACACAACAATTACCAGTGAAGAACATCTTACTTTAGCAATAAGTCGGGGCATTTTGTATCGATAAAACTGGTCGGACACGCTGCGGTTGACATTTAATGTGCCCATGGTTGGAGGTGTGTTAGTCACGATCTAAAAGGTTGTAACTTCCTGTGACGATTACTTTGAAACTTAGTTGTCCTGAAACAAAATAAAACGTTTAAACAGACTGCTATGATGTATAAAAGTAAAAGAGTCCGGGTCAAATAGCTACTTACCTGTAACTTAGAGGCTGAAACTTCTGATTTGACAACATACACCTGCTTGGATCCGAGCCCACGGATGGCTCTATCGGTTTACGAAAACTAGATGGATTGCCTCGGGTTAACAGTTGCTCTGCACCAACCCACCCCAACAAACAAACAAAAATCAGTAAAATCAAGCAAGAATTTCGAACACTGAAGATCACAAAACATTTAATACCTATTAAAAATGCATTAGTTATCTGTACTGAAGTTGCACAAATTTCTGAAATGAGACTACAAGTATTCGACGTCTGCAGTTGGCTTCCAACAACATTAAGGTACAAATCTAAGCTTTATTGAGTGAGGAAAAATTATTAAGTTTCATCAGTCAGTATAAGGTCAATGTAATAATTGAAGAGCAAAATTAAACCACCATAAGGTTAGCGTAACTGAATAAGAAGCTATAGCTATTACATTAAGTGCTAAACAATATTATGAAAACCGATAGGTTTTGATACAAGAGTCGAACACCTGTATCGAGCAAAAATTTGGTCATCGAAATATCAACTACTAAGTATACACGCCAACAAGAAAAACCAAGCTAATCCCATTAACGCAACTACTACCAGCCACGCAAGTTAGTTTATACTTATCAACATGAGCTCTTGATATCTTTTACTAAAACAGTAATATTAAACTACTATTGTTCTACAGCTATTCTCATTGCAACCAATTACAGAAGGCCAGGTTTCTCTTGCTTTAACAAAGAGCTTTGTTGTTTTGGCTCTTAAGAGATTACCAGAAAATAAAAGCAAGGTTCTGCACACATCATGCAGTTATCAAACTAGCAACACACCGGGAGCACAGGAAGTTTACAAAGATGCGCACAGATGTGTTGGTCATAACCCCCAAAGAAATGTGAACCAACATCCACTTGTTGCGACTTGCGATTAGGAGGTTCCTTCGGCTCATCTAAGATGTCAAAAGGTCATTTGCAGCACTCCTGAGGATTCACATGCGTAACAAATCTTTGGGTCATAGCAAAATTGCCCACCAGTAAGCCTACTACAGAGCTAGGATGAGCAGGCGCACACTTTGCCAGTGATGGTGACGTCCACTCCATCGTAGTCTCGGAACAAAGAAATGGTGTTAGGTGGTTTTGATGAGCAAGTTTTGTGGAGTGTTACTTAACATTTTCATTAAATCCATTCTTGCTGTAATAAAACTTTCTATCAGCTAATGCAAAATGGCATTGGAGGTATTTATAGTTTCTCCAATGCCATTCTGCATTAAGAACTTCGTTAACGACTTCTTAGGGTTGCAAATTTTAAGGAAAAACCTGGAACTGACAGAGTTGGTAAAAACCATATAAAACTAGACTTTCAAATGTAAAACCTCCAACTAAGTCTGCAACAGCCCTACTTTTAAAGGAGCAGTTTTCATGGAATAAAATCCATTTACATTTACCACATGTTGCAGACTTTCACTAGGTTAATGCGCCATGTATTTCAAAATGTTACATACAAACATTACTTCGCGAGACGCACAAGGTATTTAAATTAATGTAGGCTCTTTGAATGAAACCACCATACATAAATTAATTGGGTTAACAAAAAAAACTTCCAATTACAGGGGTCGAATTTCCATCCGGGTGCGAATTTGCATCCAAAGCAAAGGTCATAAAGATCACAGATTTACAGTAAAATAGCTTTAGCCCGTGCTATGCATGGGTGGTGTTTGATGCACCGTTTAACCCTTTGACTTGCAGCATTATTTCGCTAGTGGTAGTCATGCAGCATACAGCAACAGAATTCAAACTTGAAATCAGTTGGAATGCTTGAGTGAAGTTGATACTTGATGTTTGTAGATAACGGCTTGCATTGGTACAGGGATATGGGATGGTAAGGAGGAGGAGGACGATTGTAAGCCGGATGACTTTCACCCAAGATTCTGACAATGCCCCTGTTACCAATATAGTTGGTATCATAGCACACCCAATACTGATTCAGAATTATATTTTTTTTGATATAGAAGTTTTTTTTCCAACTGTGGATTCCATAACTAATTTTTAAGGTCTTTTTTGGTTATATTTTAGTTTTTCCTAAATAATTCAAAAACTATTTGAACTACCGACTTTTCAGTAGCCCATTGGATAGCTCTCGAAAAAACTGTTCGAATGGTGTATTTAAACTTCAAAATCGGTCAGATAAAAAAAAAGACGAATACAAGTTAAAATAAGCGCGCTTGCAAGTGAAAGGGTTAAAACATAAAGACGATTAGCTTTCTCATGTGTTTGTTGCGAAAGCATGTAACCCGTCTGTCGTTTAGTGCCCACTGGCTAGGAAACGATGTTCGTTTGCTTTGCTCACAATCAGCACCTCCCTTGATCCGGACTCCATGCATGAATCTTTCCACCAGAAATAAAGGGAATACGCCTTTGTACACCGGAAATAAACACGCTTTTGTACAGCAAAGTGTCAATCAACAGTCCTGCGGGTTTGTAAAGTTTGGCCTTGGCTTTAATATTTGATGACCCGATTTACGCATTGGGGGAACACTAAAGTCATCTTTGGAGTGCAACACCAAACACTGGTAAACCATTCAGCATCTCAGTTAAGATGTTAGTTGATTTCCTGCACTTTGCTTAAAACTTACCCGTAGCTTAACCAATTGCAGTAAATAATGGAGGCAGGAATGGTCTCCAGAAATCTAATTCCAAGCTATGTAAAATGTTGCTAACTGCAAGTCAGTAGCTAGTGCGGTTCAAAAGTTATGAAAAATTAACTTTGGTGCTTAATTTTGCACTCCAAAGAGCTGTATCAGAGTGCCTGCCCGTGCATCGCGCCATTTCGAATTTAATGAAATCACCTCATCTGGATAGCAATATTTTGGCAGCCTACCTGCACTATGAAAATAAGTATCTTGCCAGTTAAATTACAGATGGGGTTACCCATAAACTGGATGGCACTAATTATAATGGTAGCCTATAAATTACAATGGAACATCCTAGTTGGTGAATGCTTTACTTTGAAACTCTCCTTCATTGTTCAGATACTCGTATAATGCTACAAAAAGTGCCTTAGGGTCACCAACACCGTAGTTCTCATTTTCGCTCTTTTCAAAAAGATTTCGACAGTTTCTCAGGTTACACCGCCGTGGCATTTCGTTTGATCTGGCTACAATTCGTTTTTTCTTCCGGCCACGCCCGTAAACATATTGTTCGAGTTGTAGCACATGCAGATTTGACAACCTTGCATGTTCATGAAGGGGACGAGTGCTATTCGTGATACTTAAAGGTTATTGACTATAAATATCTTAAGGTGGCTCTCTTGCTGTGTTAAATGTAATCAGAATTTGTCTTATTCCACCCTATACGTGATGTGTTCATGCAATGGAGTGCAACGCCGTTATTTTGCATCTTTCAGAATTTGGAAATATATTTTCTTTCCTTTTTAGTCGATTGTCTGTTATATCATGGGGACAAGTACGCAGATGAAACACGGTGGCTGCATTTTTGTACAGAATTCTTAGAACTGACAGAAAGCTAAATCCCCATATCAGTGCAATAGTGTTAAAACAAAAAAAAAATGTATGAAGATTTTGTCTTGCTAAACAATAAGACATTGTTAGTTGACTTCATGGTTAAGTTATGGTTTAAATTCAATGGATTTTGCAATGAGCGTTGCTACTGGCATGTAGGTATGTGGAAAATCAACTTCCAGTTTTGGTAGTCAAACCGTGGGCTAACTACTCTTCAAGAAGGACGAGTCACTACCACAGCAGCCACACAGTCCGTTCGCCCGATAATGTTAGGAGACTGGCAGCGCAACCTTGCGTCATGGAAGATCGAAACTCTTTCCAAAGGTTTTCCCTTTAACTTTCGTCACTCGCAAGGTGGCCTAAAGGTAACACGCCACGAACAGATTTCGAGGTGGCGCTGCGATCACATTTGTTCATCTTGAAGAGAGTAGTTAGTCCAAGGTCAAACCAAAACTTGCTTCAGTTAGGCCTAAATTATACTATTTTTGACTAGCTTACCGGAAAAGGAGCTGGACAACAATGAACTAAGCTAATTCTACCCAATGTTCCACCATTCAATCTCACAATATGCAGCTGAATAAGTGACTTTTGCGGAAAATTATTCTGTGCCTAATATAGACTACGGTGCGAAAAATCTCTTCACTCCATGTTCACTCCGGGGGTAGACACTTTTTTCCCTCATGGCTCTACGCCAGTTTTCGGATATAGCAGAGAGTTAAATTACGTTTGTTAGCATTGGTTTCGTAAATTGATCTTAACAACCAGGCATCCTTGAAATCAAGCAGCCTGAAATCGAGAGAGGCCGGCCAAGATGGCAAGTTATAGCGCGAGCACACAATTGGGCATAAAAGAAGTCACTATGGAAGTCCTGTGAGGCGTAACAGGCCTTCAATAGAATTTATTACTCAATGGGGAGTTGTTAACGTATCCAGTCCTCACCACGTTAAGGCCTCTTTTGCTGCTGAACACTGCACTACTTTTACCTATAATGCATATGGTAGAATTCTGGTTCGTTTTTTCTCCGTAACCAGTCTAATATACTGTGCCATGTGTGATAACAGCAATTAAGTTGGGTCTATAACCCACTAGTCATTTAAGCCAAGTGGTCCCTAACCCAATCGAAATGTCACTTAATCTTGTGCCATGGAACACCATCGGTTGGCGGCTGTGGCGGTCTTCACACCACTTCAGCACTTCTATAGCAGGTTCATACATGCAAAACGTACAGAAGTGTCCGGTATCCAGAATGTAAAATTGTCTATCACAACACATATTGTCTGATGACGGTGATTTTGTCGGGTATCCTAGATACCAGGATACGGTAGATTTTGCTTGCACGAGCAGGTTTGCCAATTATTGGACTTGAGCTATGCCGGCCGGCTCCTTAACATGACTAATTTGAGCGTCAGTCAAATATGAAATTGCATTGCAAGATGCCAACCAATCTTAATTTTTTTTTGCAGTTGGGATTGAATTATCTAGATGAACTTCAATTTAGTGTTTTGAGGCTAGTGGCTTTTCCAGTACATAAATCTTACATCTGGCATACATACAAAGCTTGTATGCCAGATACTGTTAAGAGACTGGCAGCGCCACCAACTGCTCGGTCAGGTAAAAATCTATTTAGCATTATTAAAACCAATTTTGATAACAATACTAAATTAATGGATTAAAAAATATAAGATAGGGCATTAAAATAATTTCAAGGCAGATCAAGTGTTTTTTTTAATCCAACATTCAATTTAAAAGAGGAGGTAGAGATGAGTGGAGCCAAGTATAGCGCATGGTTTTATTGTGGATTCTGCCGAGCAGCCGCTTAAAGGCTTAATCATCTTCCGTGGTTCACATTTCTTGTAATAGAACACTGAATAAGTTAAACTAAGCATGTTGCCCACGCAGTAGTATTTCGTCAGTTTCCGAAGGTATTGTTGCCTCCATGCGGGCTTCGAGGATCTTACAAGTAGCCCAGTAACCAAACAAGAATTTCCCCAAAATTTGATGAATAGTAACTACCATTTAAAAAATAGTGCCCTGTATGTTTTCCACAATAGCGGCATACAACCCTGGCTTGCTATAGAGGGCGTACCCATCACGACATCTTGGAGTGGGCCGCTAGGCGATTTTTCTGTTTTGATGCAATTTATATTAATTAAAACACATTTTTTTCCTTCAATTTCTGCAGTTTTTTCAAGTTCATTCATGTTGGAGGTGCCCGCAGTCCCCTTGACTCGTCTCTTGGATCCATCCTCGTTTTCGATGCAGACATGTTTACCCATATAGGATCAGCAACCAGAAGCTAGTAGCCCAATGCAGGTAATGAGTTGAGAATGAGAACCTGCAAGACTTCTGTTTAAAATGCCGTTGTGCTCTGCTTTGCACGCCAGATTTGTGGCGCTACCGAAAGACGGCATTTGTGGAGTAATACATATTAAAGGCATATGGCATCATTTACTTCGGAAAAAATTTCCCCACTGTACTGCGTTACGCAAGATTAACGAACCCTGCCAACATATTTGGTTCTAAGTGTCGCCTGTCGTGTTATTACCCGCAAAAATTTCGAACTGGCGGTGCAATCGGGTAGCTTACGGGTAGCCATACATGATTTGTACATCTCTATGAGAGTAGTTAGTCTATGGTTACATTATCTGTGCGGTTCCAGTTGTGCACGTCCATTATCATTATATAGTATTCTTTTTACAAATGCGTTGAAACGTGCACAATACACGTCAAGTTAAAACCAGGCCTGCAGGCCATTTGAATGCAAAATTCTCGAAATTTTGGCACCTAGATCGCCCAAAAAATAGAGAAACATGTTGCAATTTCAAATTCATACGCGTTTCAATAACTATAGGGGGTAACTGGTTCACAAGGAATAAGAAATCAAAATTTTCCGTTGCATTAAAGCACGCAACATTAAACTCTTGCGACGTAGGTAATGTACTTTTTTTCTACAATAAAAGAAGCACGTCATTCAACCAGGGTTTACAACCTTCTACCTCCCCCGAGAATGGTGAACTCGACATGATCCAGTTCCGCATTTCCGTCTCTTAATCCTTTAATATTACTATACACGTAAATACGAAAAAATTCTAGAAATACTGAGGCCATTGCAACAAAATACTGTTTAATTAGACACAAGACAGTTAGGACGCAATATGTGAAAACCAAACCGTATCGTCTGGCAATGCAACGGGGAAGAATTCGGATCAATATGCTGCAATGTGGTGGAAACCAAGACCGCCTTCCTCTCTAAGCCTAACTCGGTCAGAGAAGCGGCCATGATGGAGCGAGTTAGGCCTCGCGAACATTCGTTTAAAGCAGCACTTCGAATAGAGAATGCCACCAAGGCCACCATATTTCAAATTTAAAACAGCTTTCCCACCTTAAGAATCTAAAACATCACAATCCCCTCAAGAGCCACTTACCGTTCCAGCTAAATAAAGTCATATAAGAAGTTTGCGCACTGAGGACGGTGTGAAAACGTGTGAAACAAAAAATGAACGTGTCACAGATGGTGACAAATCGGTGAGGTGGAGCTCACTGACGATCCACCAGAATCTGGAAAGGAGCAAACAAAAGTCGTTGAACGTCATCAAAGCAAGGAAATTATAAAACTCTCAACAATTTAAAAGGCCGAATTAGTAATGAAGTACTGCAGTGGGACTCATAAACGATTCTAATTTAGAAACCGCGTTACGCGGCACATCACATCACAAGACTCACCTCAGCCACACTGCCAGCGATGTTTCCGTCTTGCGCAGAAGCTCTTGACGGCTGTCAAAGTGCGCATGCTATGCGCGCAGGCTGTTACAATAGAAAGACTCTAAAGTATTTCGTGCGACATTTTAACGTTAACCCGTACAATGTCATTAAAACAAAAACAGGAATTGCAGAAATAAGTTTTAGCTAAGAATTTTTTAAATGTAAAAACCTCTCGTATCATTACAGCATCACAAATGATAAACTTACTTTCAGTATTCGATTCTATTTTTAACGTGTGGTTTCTTTACAACAGCAGCTGCTGCCATATTGTGGCGAAACACGAGTGTATGGGCAGGGGTCAGATGATATGATAATTATTATAGGACTTGTGATTGTATGGTTTAACTTTTACACTGAGAAGTATTTCAGCATCTAAAATGTCATCATATACTTGCATTACTTGCCAGGTAGCCTTTGCTAGCTCTGATATCCAAAGGAAACACTACAAAACTGACTGGCACAGGTACAATTTGAAAAGAAAAGTTGCCGAACTGCCACCTGTGACGGCCGAGAATTTCCAGAGTCGTGTACTTGCACATGCTTCAAAACTACCCGATAAGGATGAAAACGAAGAGTTTATCTGTAGTTGTTGTAAAAAACATTTTGGGGGAAAAAGCACATACGACAACCATTTAAAATCAAAAAAACACTTGGAAATATCGTCTAGAAATGTCGAAATCAGTTCGTCGGCGGAGGCTGAAGAACCAACTAAAACTGAGAAAATTTCAAAAGTTACCAATCTGGAACCGTCTTTGAAGGGCGCGAGTTCTGCCTCAGCTGCCGCACCGAAAAACCAACGGGTTGAGGCTAATCCTAATCCAGATGATGTTTTATCCGACGAGGATGAGTGGGAAGACGTGGAGGAAACTGCCCTCACAGTTCTGGACTGTCTGTTTTGCTCTGCTGAACACCAGACACTGGAAGAAAACGTGGAACACATGACAACGGCTCATAGCTTCTTTTTACCAGACATTGAATTTCTCGTAGATTTAGAAGGACTCGTTACTTATTTAGCTGAAAAAATCAGTGGTGGAAAGCTTTGCCTCTGGTGTAATGAGAAAACTAAAAACTTTTACTCGATCAAGTCTGTCCAGCAACACATGTTGGACAAGGGTCACTGCAAGATTCTCCACGAGGGAGCAGCTGTCGTAGAATATGCCGATTTTTACGATTATTCGCCAAGTTATCCAGACCATGAGGCCGCAGATGCCAATGAGGTGGTTGACAACAATGTTTTGTCTGATGAAGATTTTCAGTTGGTTCTTCCATCAGGGGCTACAATCGGCCATCGGTCTCTCATGAGATATTACAGGTGAGAACATGGCGTTATTTCATTTCTCATGCTTTAAAACCTCTACTACAGCAGGTAATCTAAAGGTTTTTATCGTGGGATTGGACCTTGGAGAATAAATAATGCTTTACGAAACACCAAACCTTTACGAGTCGGCCAGCTAAGGCCCTACTAAGACGTATTATCATTCTTGCTTAGTATCACTCCACTCCGTAGCCCAGTTTTCAATTCCCTTGCTGGCCTACAATAATTGTTTTTTTTTTTTAATGAAAGCATAAGTTAGAATAGTTACTGGCCAGTACCAAGAAGGACAACGTTTATCCCCATACATTTATGTTTTTGTATTTGTATCACCGATTCGTGTCATTCATATTTCTGGTAGACTTAATTCCATAATCTATTTCCATTTGAATGGTTGGCATGTATGCAAACGGCTCTAATTATTATAGATAGATAGATGAACGTCAGGCTGATAAGTCAAAGGGCTTGTGCCTAGGCATGGGAGGAATTGTCGCTTTCCATGAAGTCTCTCAGTAGGCTCTTGAAAGATCTCGCACAGCGTGCTGCGACAACACTTTGAGGAAGTCTGTTCCAGTGATCTACAGTCCTATACAGAAAAGAACACTTCACAGTGTTGTGGTGGGCTCTCTTTTTTTTGTCAGTTTGTGTATGTCCATGGGTTTTGCTCATTCCAGAGAAGTTTAAAGGCCCTTTAACATCGTTTCCGTATAAGCCATGCACAATCTTGTACAACTCCACGAGGTCTATAAGCTGGTGACGCTGTTTAATAGTTGGGAGGTTCAGGTAGGCAAGCCGTTTATCGTAGGGTAGATCACGGAGTTTGGGACATAGTTTAATAGCACGACTCTGCTCCCTTTCCAGTCGGGACTGATTCTTAACAAGGTATGGTGGCCATGCAACACTGCAGTAGTCCATGTAGGGTCGGATGTAAGTCAAGTAGAGTCTTCGGAGAGATTTTGGACTAATGTAGGTAAAACTTCTCTTGGTTCTGCCCAGTTCAATTTGGCATTTTCGCACCACCGAAGAGCATTGTCTAGATGGCTGCAGGTCATTTGTTACAGTGACACCAAGGTCTTTTTCCTCATTTGTGTCAGTAATGGATTGTTGGTCAATGAAGTAGGTGTGGCATCTGTTGTTAGCTCCATTGTGTAGTGATTTGCATTTAGACCCGTTATGCTTGAGAAGCCACTTTTTTGTACCAGAGACCAGAGTGAGACCTTGTCAAGATCGTCCTGTAGGGCATTACTGCCGGTCACTCCCTGAATAGCACGGGCAAGCTTATTGTCATCAGCAAACATGCCTAGGTTGGCGTTAAGGTTGTCAGGCAAGTCGTGAATATAGATAATGAACAGGGCGGGTCCAAGGACCGAGCCCTGGGGGACTCCACTGATCACGGGCTGCTAGGCGCTGTGACGGCCATTGATCAAAACACATTGCTGCCTACCACTCAGAAAGTCAGCCAGCCAGTTGAACAAGGCACCACAGATTCCAATCCTACGTACCTTCCAAAGGAGCAAGATGTCGGAACACTATCGAAGGCCTTGGTAAAGTCAAGATGCACCACATCAACTGGTACATGCATGTCCATGTTAGTGTAGCAATGCTGCAGGGTTAGGATAAAATTTGTGGCACAAGACAGCTGTGGCACAAAACCATGCTGTTTGGGGGAGATGCGGTCATGTACAAGAAGTAAATTCATGATGGCAGCCCAGAAGCAGAATATTTTCAGCCGTTCTGCGACAAGATTTTTACAAACCAAAAACTGTCTGCGGGAAGAGGTTGGTGTCTCCGGGTTGCAGGTACGGTGTGAAGGTGGAATTTTTCATTGGGCAAAATTTTGAGTTAAGCCCATTTAGGTTCATGAACAAGTTTCTTGCGAGAACTTCTTTTCCAGACCTTTGTAGGTTGTTTTTGCTAAACAACTTGAGAATGACCAAACCTATCGTCATGACAATAGCACCATTCAAAAGCTCTCGAAAAAACGGTTAAAATGGTGTATTTGAACGTCAAAATCGGTCAATTTTTGGCGAAATTATCGCAAAAGATCCAGTCAGAAAAAAGTGCAGGATAAATCGTATTGCAACACCGCCAGCCATACTGCGACGTAGCGTCGCTCTGATTCTGCTACAGGGGATGGCAGTTTTAACAAATGACTCCAGGTCCAGAATTTTGCAGCAAATGCAGGTAAGGCTGATCGGCCTGTAGTTAGTAGGTTGCTTCTTGTCCCCACTCTTAAAAATAGGAGTTACATTTGCAAGCTTTCAAGCATCAGGCAAGGTAGATTCACGAAGTGAGGATTTCATAATGTGAGTAAGGGGTACGCTGATACGCACACACTTTAGGAATACAGGCTGGTATTCCGTCTGGCCCACAAGCTTTGTTTGTTTTGAGCTTCAGAAGCTACCCAAGAATTTCGCTGGAGGTTAGTTCAATGACATTGATGCTATGCTCAGGTGTAGCAGAGGGCAGGGATAAACTGTTGTGGGTTCCAGGGGTAAAAATTGAATGAAATAAAGTATTCATAGCTTCTGCAATTTCACCCTCATCAGTCAGGAGACTGCCACTGCTGTTGACAACAGGCTGCACTGCTGGTTTGTTGAGTCTAAAAGAGTTCACATATTTATAATATGACTTAGGGTAGGCACAAACATTATCCACAAGCTTTTCTTTGTAGGCAGATTTGCATATCCTAACCAGGGCAGTGACGTCATTTCTGGATCGCTTGTACTGCGCCGAGGTGACTCCATGTTGTTACATTGCCTTTTTTTTTAACTTTGATCAGTGGAGTGACTAGAGTGTTTTTAATCGGCGTAGTTTGAGTGGCTACACCGAGGATCGGTGTCAGGGTGCTTACTACCAGTTTAAAAAAAATTCTTATAGCAATTCTTCTTGCCCTCTTTCGCCCAAGTGTCGATTTGGAGACTTTAGTTAAGCGTCTTTTGAGTTTTGCGATTTTCGTTACGTCTCCATTCTTTTGTTTAATAAGTAAAACGAACGTGTATATCTCCCCTCGTTTAACGTTTTGTTAATTGATAAAAACCCGTAAGGCTTTTCCAACACGTTCTACACAACGTTTTAAGGTCCGAAAATTCCATGTCAGGGTCAACGTGATTTCAAATGTGTTTCAAATTTAACTCATCCACGGGGTAAAGAATTAATAAACTTGCGTTGTCTCTGACCACTTGTTTAGGAATTCTCGTGTCGGATTGACTGCAATAAAAAAACATCAGCATTTGAATGACGTCCTTGAGCGAAGTAACGTTCGATGTTTTTTTTTATTTTGTCCAAAAGGCAATCATCAAAAAAGAATCGGGTTTCGAAATTTTGGGTCTAGTTCATTGGGCGGAATTAAATCAATTTGTGAATCGTGAAAAAATGCTACGTTTTGTCCATTTTTCCTCAATTTCATTAAATACACACTGCAAAGCTTTGTACTTTAGTTGCCATTAAGTTTTACTGTAAATAAATAGTCGATCGTAGTCGAGCCATCTTTCGTTACAGATGGAATTAAACAGCAAGTTAGTTTTTCCACAATTCGCGGGGCCTATAATTAGACATCTGATATTCGAAGGTAGGAACGGATGATTTTTAGGTTCTTTCTTAGGTACAAAAAAAGTCGTAGTTTTTAATTTCCATCGCGTTTTTTTTTTATTTACGCATTTTTTTTAATGTTTACGGAGATACCAAACCCATAAGGTCTTCGTCGGTAAATTCTCGGAAGTATCGGAATGAACTACTCCAAAATCTACGTTGCACCATAATTTCATGTTGCTGGGAGACTCGTCGGTGACGTACACCGCGGTAATTTTCCCAGTGACTTCCGTCAGATTTAAAGCGTTGAAAGATGGCAAGTTAAACCACGGTTTGTCAATAACATATTTATTAAGTTTTCCTTTAGTTTTGTGAATATTCTCGTACACCCAAGTTCTAAGACAGAGTGGTTTGTCTCCGTTACCCTCGTTCGCATTTTCGCAAGAGGAGTAACAGGAAGAAGGTGAATGCATAGAATTGGGGTAATTAAACGTAGTCAAAGACACAGGTTTTTGATCGTCAAAATCGATATCTAGTTTCGTACAGATGTACCGTTTAAGATTTTTCAACATTTTTTGAGTTTCCGGGTCGCTAGGTGAAATCCACCCTTTATATTTTAATTTTTCGTCTGAAACGGGAGTCCCCGAACCCTTTAAATCCTTAAATTGTATGAAAGTAGACAAGGAAAACTTGACACCGTTTTTAATCTTTGTAGGACCTACCATTCTCGATTTTAACTTTCAGCAAGTTTTTTTGTAAGAGATTGGAAAGATTCGTTTGCCAGGATGGTTAGACATTTTGAGCTATTCCTTTTATTATATACGTAAAATATTTTTTATAATCGGCACGTTTCGAAAGTTTAAAAAAGGATGTCGGTCAACAAATTTGGACAACCGTTGAAAAGGGCGAAAGAGAATGATTCGATTGGAGTCGGTCCGAGAGGTGAGCCAGGACTTGGATATGTTTTAACCCCCGAAAACAACTACGATATGCAAAGCAAGCGGTAACTAAAGTAGGAGTCTCTATCTAACCCGAAGATGCCGTCAATTATTCTCAGATCGGTACTCTGACAACGGACATTCAGAAACTTAAAACCGACTTGCCTCCATCCATTACTATTCTCTCCGACGAATTGGCTTCCACCATTTCTAGCATTGAAAAAAACACGTACGTAGACGGGTCTGACGGAAATTTCTGCGCGAAGAAGAAGCAAATTAAGGACGTGGCTTTTCCCCGGCCCGCGGCAGACGCGGTGACAAAAGTCTACGTTGACAGGAATTGCCTATTACAGGATGAGCAAAAAGTATTCTACAACGCAACGAACAAACCGATAAGAAATCTAAGCAAACCTACTTTACCGAGTGATGCCGCTATAAAGATTACGTCGACAGCAATTGCTTGATACAAGACGATCTGAAGATATACTTCGATGCCTCAAACAAACCAATTAGAAATATAAGCGAGCCGACTTTACCTAGTGACACGGCTATGAAGAAATTTGTGCACGAAAATTGTTTCATGATAATCAGTTTGTGCATGAAACACGAGCATCTTGTCCTTTTTTTAATTTTTAGATTTTAAATAAAGTCGTACCGTGAGGATCTCACCATTCAGATTCAACGGCTCGTTGGTCTGAGATGTAAGCCACACTCTTATACTTCTGATTAAGTTCATAGTAATGGGTAAATAGATTAAATTATGCGGAGACACTATGATTTTGAAACCCGGAGGTGAATTTGGATAAAACGAATGTAAAGTTGGTCGAGTGTCACCATTTACGTAAGAATTGCCAATGATGTCAATGTGCACAAAAATTGTGTTTATATTTATTATTTCGGCAGTATTTTGACTTTCTCGACTCCTCAAGTAGGTTCCTAAATGAAACCCCAAGACTCGAGCCAAGCTCTTTTCACATGTAAAGGCTATTCCATATTTTGAATCGTTAATTATCAAGTTGGTTCTTAAAGTGTTTACGTTAGGAAGAATCGAAATAGCTTCCCTGTCATAACCATTTTGATCTATCAAGTTTTTAAGAAATTTATTCAAATCTTCAATTTCGTAAGTTCCGGGAGTGACTATCACTTTCTACCAACCAAGTTATACCAGCATGTGCGGTGTATTTAATTTCGTTATTTTTTGAATCGATGTTGTATATGCTGTTGTCTAAATTAATAAGCGCCAATTCATAGCTTTTTTTCAGGGTCCAAAATGAATTGGAGTATTTAGATTAAATGTAAGTCAGAGTCTTTGCCAGTGAGGATAAAAGAACAGAGTCAATTTCTTCTTTTAATTCCCTTTTTTCATCCGTTAAACATAGTTTACTAATGGGTAGCAGGGTTGGTTGATTTAAATGAAAGTGATTTAAATCATTGATTTAAATCACGATTTAAATCATTGATCACGATTAAATCATGTAAAAAAATCTTTGATTTAAATCATTTTTATAATTGCATCAACATTTTTAAATGCTGTGTTTTAATAATCAGTTCTTAATGTATACAATTTGTTTGTCATCCCTTCCCTATCCCTGCTCATTTACATTCTCTCTGTCCAATAAGATTAAAACTCATTGCATCAGCCAGGTACAGAGAGGTCCCTTGGGAATGGAGAATTCTCAAGTCTTGGCTTGCCTTGCTGCAGTGGGGAACCCCCTAACTGTAGTGGCTCATTCAGGAGCTGGCTGCTGAGCTGACCTGGTGTGAACTACTGACTGAGTGTAGAAGTTAAGCTGTAGTTCATATCAAAGAGTAGGAAAGGAAAGTAAAACTATATTGGATTCTGAAGATGTCAATGTCAGGACGTAAAAAAGACCACATTTGGCCATATTTTGAAGAGGAAAAGACCACAACTGACAAAGGAGTCAGAGTTAAAGCCAAATGTAAAGCTTGTGGAAAAACATTGCAAGGGCTTGTTGCTAGGCTCAAAGCCCATAAAGAAAAGTGTTTTTCAGCATCTAATGAAGATGAAACTGAAGATGTTTCTGGAGATGCCTCCTTAGAATTAGAAAGTTCCAATGCAGTAGTTGGCCCTGTAACTCAATCCCAGCCCTCCACATCTCGGGTACAACTTTCTGAAGGCACACCATACACCCCTAAGAGGCAGACGACTGATGGCTCACCCAATTCCTCCTCTCGTAAACTACTTAAAAATACTAAGCCAATGGACTCGTTTGTGATCAAAACATCTAAGCAAGAAAAAACTGAAATAGACAAACAAATAGCCCGCGGTATTTATGCCACAAGACTAAAAGCATAGCTTGTCTTGTCGAGAATAAATTCTAATGCTACCGAAATCTTGAAAAAGTAAGGGGTAGGTACAAAGATAAACAAAACAACTAAAGGGCATGCGCCGATTGTGTGAGCAAAGCGAACGAATTCAGCGATTGTTAGCCTGTGTCTGCAAAAAATTGGGTTTGAAGAAACGTAAGCATGTGAAGAATGCTCTTACCATAAACTAAGCCATGTCAATTTGGCTAATCAAACGGCTAACTGGCAATAGTAAATTTGGAAATTATCAATGTGAAAATTTATAGATAGGCTATCAAATTCCTCAAGAAAAAATGTACAAATCAAAATCAAATAGGCAACTCTGCATTAATTTTTGATATTTTATTTGATATCACAACTTCAGACGGTGATAACTTGGCAGAAGTCCTTACTAAGTTTTGTTTTATGTAGAGTTTGTTGATGTTTCTGCTTCACCTAAGAAACATTTTAAAGCCTGGCTAGTGATGTTGTGTTTTGGTGTATTAACAGTAATTTTCTACCTTCCTAAAATACCAGTTACGGGTTGCTCCACGCTGAAACCACTTCTGAGCGGCACTGTTTAACAGAAAAAGAACTATAAGAAGTGAAATGGCTAACCCAGTTTTTAGTTTTGCCAACGTTACTGTGTACGATTTTCGCGTAGCTAATTGTTAATCACGACTTCAAACTCTGTGGGGATACAGTTTTGTGCATTTTTTGTTTTTTCTTCTACACCAGCTGAAGCCCGTGCTATGCATGGGTGATGCACGATTTAAAATATTGGGTCGATTTGCTTTCTCGTGTGTTTGTTGCGGAAGGCGTGTAAACCGTCATTCGTTTTGTGGCTACTGGGTAGGAAACGGTGATGTTCGTTTGCTTCGCTCACTCAATCAGCGCCTCCCTTGATCTAGACTCCATGCACTTACACAACATATGAATCTTTCCACCGGAAATAAAGGGAATACGCCTTTGTACACCGGAAATAAATAAATACCACTTTGTACAGCCAAGTGTAAATCGTTAGCCCACCGGCTTTGTCAATTTTGTTCAATATTTAACCGAGTTTCAGTAATTCAACTTTTAACGGTTAAAACAATGCTTCACGTATATACAACTTAATATTAAACCGCTGGCTAAAGGTTCTGTCGCTGGAGATAATTAAAATTAAAGGACTAGTGAAAATCGGTTAAATATGAAACAAAAATGACAGCCGGCAGGCTAACGATTTCTACTCTGCTGTACAATGGCGTATTTATTTATTTCCGGTGTACAACGCGTATTCCACTCATTTCCGTTGGAAAGATTCATATGCTGTGTAAGTGCATCAACTCCGAATCAAGTGAGGTGCTGATTGAGTAAGCGAAGCAAACAAAAATCAGCATTTCCTTGCCAGTGGGCGCAAAAAGACAGACAGGATACACACCTTTCGCAACAAACACATGAGAAACCAAATCGTTCCAATGTTTTAAACGGTGCATCAAACACCAACCGAGCATAGCACGGGCTTCAGCTAGTACTTTATAGTGTCCGCGGCATATCTTGAATCCACCGTAAAATGAACACAGATAATAAATTGTACGATTTTGGTGATGTTGGTGTCGGAGACGGTGTAACCTTTTGTACGTTCACAGTCCTACGAAAGTTGTGATATCCACCCAAAACCAAAACTGTCAGAAAAACCCGCCAAGTTTCCAAAAACGATCGGCCTTTGAAGCTAGTGATATCATTCCACCAGAAAAGGCCGCCAAGGTTAATCCTATTAGCCAAGTTAATCGCACCGAGTAATACTTTGGATGTTAAATGAAAATTGAAGATTGCTACCGCTAGTTGCAATCTTCTAGTTTTCATGTAACTTTTGAACTATTAGTATGTGTGATTAACTTTGCTAATAGGATTAACCTTGGCGGCTTTTCCCTGGTGGAATGATATCACTACCTTCAAAGGCCGATCGTTTTTGGAAACTTGGCGGGTTTTTCTACCAGTTTCAGCTACACATAGTTGACGAGGACTAAACTAAAAATTCTTTCACATGCAAGTGCCAACGCCTTTCTCTTCTCACAAGCTATTCGAAACAATCGACAACAACTTTTACTAGTTGGGGAAAACAAACTTAGTGCTAGCTACACAGATTCTGCTCAAAAGATGTTATTGAGAAGGACAAACTCTACGAAGCTATATCGGCCAAGGTTCACAAGGAACAGGCTACACCGTAGTGTTTTGTGTCAGACCAAACCCAGCTTCATTACCGGTCTAATGCTTAGGCTACATAGCAAACGCAAAGTGTGAGTTTACCATAAAAAACCTTTAACCGACCATCATACAGAAAACCTTTTCATGGCGTTGGGCACAGCACGGGAATAATATAATGTCGAAGGGATACAAGACAAGACTGAAACCAAATACACCTTTTCAATTTGGACTGCATCAGGCAGAACACAAGCTGACTAAAGTCTGTCGGCATAAGGCCAGTCAATGTCTGGTAACCCACTGAATGGCAGCGGGTCAACAATGCGATGCAGTGTCCCGTCACTTGTCTTCAGGGCAGGAGAAGAACGCGCAG
>JAHWFP010204123.1:0-11827 GCA_023313725.1 Lithobius niger
TAGATCCTTACTCTAAGCATTTAACGTTCCGTTTTTGTTTATTAATTCGTGTTACTTTTAGAACTGCAGCTAAACTGTAAAACAGTACAGTTGACGGTCAAAGCTGAGAGTTTATCACAAGAGACCCCAGGATGACCCTTACTAACCTGGATATCGCCAATGTTAACAATAGAAACAAATTCTTTAATCTTCAGTCTATGTCTTGCAGCTGGCGTTTGCTAATTGGCATTGTTGCATAATAACAATGTTTAAAACAATGTAAAACAATCAATCTGGTGGTTTAGAGCTCCGTAACCCCTGAACCACTTCACCAATTAGAAAAGGCCTTATAAAAAGGGCACATCTACAGAGCAGTACCTGTAAAATGAGCTAAGAACCAGCTTTATAGGACAAATGGTTTGACCTGTAGAGAGGACAGACGAAAGTATCCCCAGAACAACAACAACAAGAAGCAGAACAAGAAGTTGTCTATTTGGCCCCTGTCTGGATCTCGGGTTTGGCTGGACCGAATTTTACAATTTTTGGACTGCAGACAGGCCTTGACTAGTCAAGGCTAGATTCCAAATTTGGTTTAAAGATGTTTACTTTTGACGGAGTTATAAGCTCTCAAAGTTGAGAATTTAACACAGAGGTCCTAGGTCGACCCTTACTAACACTGGCTATCGCCAGTGTTAATAATAATTGTATAAGAAAAGGATGTAAATGAAACTCACACAAGCTGTCATTAACAGCTTCGAGGATTACAGTGTAACTGTAATTGCAATAAAGGTTATTATTATATTATATTATATTATATTATATTATATTATATTATATTATATTATATTATTATTAATATTATTATTATTACGTGAATCGTTTAGCGAATCCTTGCGTTTTGAGTTTTCCTATTATCAGGTGGCAGAAGGGGTAGAAATCGTCAATTTTGGTGAGACAAACCGTTTTGGCGGTTTCACATTCGCTGAACCTTCGCAGAGACACAGGTTAAGATTTGCAACGTAGTTTTCGATTCTTAGTGTTCGCAGATATTTACTTTGTATAAAACAAAGTAATATCTGCGTACACTACTGAACTGAAAACTACATCGCGAAACTGAAGCAACTAAGAAAATAGTTTCTTCAGGAGGAATTCTATATCTTATTGTCACATATTACACGACTGCAAGCATTTACTCAAACAATGCCGGATTTAGCTAATACAGCTAAAACCATAGTAATATTGTTGTCATGGTAGGCTACGTTGTTACCATGGCAACGACACATCTACCATTGCGATTAAATTATAGTTTCGAGAATGCGAAGGCGAGTCGCTGCGTAAACGCGCTCTTACTTTTGGGAAGTTAGATTCTGTTGATGTCGAAACTGCCCTAAAGCCCATGACGCGAAAATCGTAGCTTCACTCCCTGATGGCCTTGAGACAAGAGATGGAACACGAAGCAGGGGTTACAACCAGAATACTCCCACATCATACGGATGTGTATGCATGTACACGCGCCGGTTACAAGCAAATACTCACGTCTATATCCTGCTGGAGGCGGTGCGTTGCGGGCATCACCGGTGTATGCAGGAGCGTAACTCTCTTGGCCCGTTCCGTCTGGCATTTGATGTCCGCTCGGAGTTTGTTGAGAAAAAGGAGGTGGTGGTAACTGGAATGGGATAAAAAAAAAAGTAAACCATACGGTGTGAATTGCAGGTAGAATTTAGAATTAGAACCTGAAAGTTACATGTAATAAGATTCATTTGTGAGCACAGAGACTCGGCGTCTCGTCGTTTGCACGCCGATTGGATACACTCTATGTACATAATGAAAGGGATGAAACCAGCCATAAGTCATATCGTAGAACAATCCATAACTGTACTAGCTGTACCCTCTGCGTAACATATGCCGGTCTAGCCAGTTCCCGCATACCTGAGCGAAATACTGTAGTGGGCAGTATGAAATAAAAAGGGTGCCGACTGCCCCCTGCTTCCTCCTCCGAACCCCCCTGCGGCCTACCCAGTTGTATGGTCTGATTTTTCTCCATGCCCCCCCCCCCCAACCCTTTCTCGTCTCGCTTCGCCTCCCCCGTCCCGACCCGACTTCCCCTATTTGAGTCGTCTGAATATTCCCACCCCTGCCCCCCTCCATATTAACCCCTGCCGACTTGTTTTCTTATGGAAGTAAATGTCTTTTTTCAATGGAGGACGATCAATTACCTGTTTCTCTCTTTTGATACCAAGCGCAATAAATCCAACAACGGTCGTGCATGCAGTGATTGTTACTGAACCAACTTTGAAACTCAAGTCTGCTCTAAGAGGTAGCATTATTAAAGCAATATTTCGATTGTTACTGATTGTTACAGGCCACACACGTTTGTTTGACATTGTCGGTCGCTCGCCCTCTTTCATTATAGTGCATAATGATGAATTTGCTAGCCCAACCTAAGCGTATTATACAGGGTGTTCGGAAATTGGTGTCAAATATTTTGAGGGTCCGCTGTGTGATCAAAGATGAGAAGAAAAAGTCCTATAAACATGGGTCCGGAAATGCACCAGTCTTTAGTTACAGGCCCCCCCCCCCTAGGTTTGGGGTAAACAGTTCTTAAATACCTCGTAATGATTCACCGTTTCCATTCCAAACTCAGGATATGTGCCATATCATACCTGGTATTTCAGTACTTCATAATACAGTATTGGGTCGCACAACTTATCAGAGGGAGAGGTAATTTTCTTATGGGGGGGGGGATCAAACGTGGGGGAAGAGAGGAGTAACTGCTTTGGTCTTGTACTTTAATGAAACAAATTGTACATACCTGAAAAAACACATCGTATCACATTACTGTGTGATTGAAAACAATCGAGAAATGAAACATCATTAAGTAAACAGAAGATGGCTACTCAAAGTTTTACTGAGTATCATTGCATTTGCGGCTCTGCTGCAATTAACTGCAATACGCATCCGCAAAAGACCTCCTCTCCAGAACATACTGTGACAAGCAACTCAAAAAGATAAATACGACGGAAAACAAACTAAACGTAAGCGTTTTTATCATAGTAGGTGCTCAAAATGACCCCCCCTCTGCCTCGATGCAGTTCCGAAGCCGCTGCGCCATGGACCGACGAACCCGTTCAAAGATTCCAGGGGTTGTGCGAATCTGGTTGCATCCATCCACAATCCTTTGGCGAAGTACATCAGCATTGGGAATTGGTGTACTGTACACGAGTGACTTTAAGTGTCCCCAAAGATAAAAGTCCCCCACGTTTGATCCCCCCCCCCATAAGAAAATTACCTCTCCCTCTGATAAGTTGTGCGACCCAATACTGTATTATGAAGTACTGAAATACCAGGTATGATATGGCACATATCCTGAGTTTGGAATGGAAACGGTGAATCATTACGAGGTATTTAAGAACTGTTTACCCCAAACCTAGGGGGGGGGGCCTGTAACTAAAGACTGGTGCATTTCCGGACCCATGTTTATAGGACTTTTTCTTCTTATCTTTGATCACACAGCGGACCCTCAAAATATTTGACACCAATTTCCGAACACCCAGTATATAAAAAATATATAGATTGAGCGTTATTAAATTTTACGCTTACGCGCTATTATAAACACTGGAACTCGTACTGAGAGTCTTTACTGGCAACTTGTCTCACGTTTGAAGTCATTGTTTGTACCACTACATTGTCCAGAACGATGTGTGAAGCGTTTTAGGACCGTATTCTGAACGCCAACTAAAACTCGTACTTGACTTGAAATGACGTCACACCTATTTTAGTGCCATTCACCACCAGAACTTCGTTTGGATACATTTGGAAGAAATCGGGTGGTGAATGGCACTTAATACGTGTGACGTCATTTGACTTGAAATGACGTCACACCTACTATTAAGTGTTATTCACCACCCGATTTCTTCCCAATGTATCCAAAAGAAGTTTTTGTGGTTTATGGCACTAAATAGGTGTGACGTCATTTCAAGTCAAGTGCAAGTTTTAGTCAGCGTTCAGAATACGGGCCTACGTATCGAGGTAAAAGCGTCGACTATTACCGGAAGTTGACATGGATAGCAAAGTGACTTCTTGAATCGCTATCGACAACGTTGTGGTACAAATAATGACTTAGAACGTGAGGCATATATAACAATAAAGACGTTCAGCGCGAGTTCCAGTGATTATAAGAGTGATTATAAAAAAAAAAAAAGATTGTTATACGATATGACTTCTGGCGAATTTTAGGTGGGGTATGTGGCTTCGGGCCAGGGCCCCAATAATAAAATTTCATTCCATTCCATTCTGGCTGATTTCACCCCTTTTATTATATGTCTAGGGCAGTGACACAACGTAGTATTACTGTGTATAACTCTATGGTGGAGTCAGTAACTGGGTTAGCTGCAAGGAGCACTGGAGGGCGAAAAGAAGGTCGTCTTACTGAAGGCAATGCTATTAGACTGGATTTCTTAAGGCAATAACGCACGATTTTTGTTGTTAGAGAAAACAACGTTCTTTTAAGCCTAAGAAATCCGCTCTCAGAGCACTGTCTTGACTAGAAGTGCCGTTGTTTTCCGTTACATTTTAATCTAGTGCACCTTGTAGCTATTACCTCCAAATGGTGTCTCGTAGCCAATATGACGTCACTTGACGCTGCTCTATAACACTCTGCATCCAGTCGGCGCGCGACCGACGAGACACAGAGTCCCTGTGTTTGGGAGTGAAAGTAATCCGTCTCCATAGGGTTTCCTGACAAAACCGGACTCACAGGGTCATACAATTGTGCAGTGTTTTTAATTTTTAGTTTGAGTGAACAAAAAGCCTGTAAGGTGCAACATGTCTACAATATTTCGCAACGTTTCGGGTCAATATGCGACCCTTTATCAAGCGTAAATAAAATAAAAAATTTGGAGTAAAAATTTTATTAACGCTTGATGAAGTTTCGCTACTGACCCTAAACGTTGCGAAATATTGTATACGTGTTGCACCTAACAGGCTTTTATTCATTCAATCACATTTCGGTGCTTTTATCCTTCATTTTTTATTTTCAGCACCTGTGAAAACTAAAATTGTGCTACTGTGACGATGTTTTATCTTTAGCATTGTTACGTTGTTGGTTGTGCATGACAATACACTTGTGTTGTTGGCTATTGTTGTTATGTTTTATTGGTCCGAAGGCGCTCTAATGTTTGCTCTGGAGCGGGTTGTAATTTTCCGAGAGGTGAAACGTGGGTAGCCCTACAGGCAGGCCCGGGCCTCGAATAAACTGGATGTTGAAGATGAACTGATGCTTCCGTTGTCCGTCAATGATGAATCCGCCCCTCTGTATCTTCATTTGGTAGCCGTACGTTGGTTTCATCACAACCTTTACGGATGCTGAGCTTTACCGCTAAGGCTTAGCAACGACGGATGCTAGGCTTCTAAGAGTTCCTAAGGACCCTACTCAGAGTGAGGTTTCAGTAAACCTCTGTAACGGTACCAGGACTCTAATCCAGTAAACTTTCTTTCACTTCGAATGGCTAACACCGGCGAGGAACATACCTTCTACAAGGGTATTCGTCTCTTCAATGGCGACAATTTTTTACTCTGGAAAGCCAAGATCTGTAGCCATCTGCGTCGTGAAGATCATGCCGCAGCTCTGACCGATGATCCGCCTCCACAGGACGCCCCAGCGGAACTTCGACGTGCCCATCGGCTTAGTAATGCATACGCCTTGGATTTCATCTTGAAATGCCTGACGGATGATCAGCTTCTCCACTATCTGGACAGCACAAGTGCAAAAACCGTTTGGACTGACCTCATATCCCGGTATGAAGCTAATAGGCATGAACTGCAACTACAATACTTAGACCAGCTCCATCACCTAAGCATGGGGCAGCATGAGACGATGACCGCATACTTTGCCAGGGTGAGAGCTATTAAACACCTTTGTACCACCTCAGGACGAAACGTAACCGATAATGACCTCATCTTTTACACTTTGCGTGGGATCAGAGACACCAGATGGTCGGCAGAAAAGGCAATCATTTTTTCACAAACGGCTCCGACATTTACTGCGGTCGAGACGCTATTAACAGATGCCTTCTATCGCCTGAATTCTGAACGTCGTACGAGTCATGTACCTATTCAATATGGAGAACAGTTATTAACTACTCAACCTCCGCAAAGTTCGAGACGATTAGCCCCATCCAGCCGCATGCGAGATAAGCGCCCAACACCCACGACAACCCATTCGTTGTCACAGCTTCAATGTGGTTGGTGTCAAAGGTATAATCATCAGGAAGATTCGTGTAGGGCTAAACACAAATACTATGCAACACGGCAAACAGGTCCACCTACGATGAAGCCTCCGGCCAAGCCTCCTATTGCGAAACCTAACGCGAGGCCCAACTTCCGAAAAGGTCCTCGAGAAACTCGGCAGGCTCGGCAGCTTCAAATTGAGGATGGGGAACATACTATTGATCGTGCTAACGACCCCACCAACGTATCAAATTATTTGCAGGACCTGTTGAATGACGACAGTGATGATAACCTATTCCTAGCCCGTTCTGACGCCCAGACTCAATACGATACCGACCCTAGACACGAACTAGCCCTGACCTTGAATGCTTCATCTCCAACATATCGACCAGCGGACAGCTATTTCGCCCTGGACTCTGGAGCCACGAGCCACGTGACGTCACGTTCAGACTGGCTTCATGACCCCATTACCGTATCTGTAAAAATCCACCTAGCTTCTAAGGGTGCCACCATCATCGCCACCCAACAAGGCACTATCAAAATACAGACGCCATATATCGTATTACGCCTGGAAAATGTCCTTTATGCCCAAACAGCTGCAGCTAACCTAATCTCAACACCGCGGCTCGATAGAAAGGGAGTCACAATCGTGCAAGGTTCCCAACAATTTAACATCTATAAAGGGAAGACGCTCGTCGCTTCGGGACCGCTTCTCGCCAATGACGTTTACCGACTCGAAGGTGACATCATCCTTCCGCCACCACCTTCTCCTACCTCTGTATCCCATATTTCTGTAGCCCATCGCCATGCAACTACCACTCCTCATGATGTGAAAAAACCTCCTTCGCCAATCGCTACTAGGGCAAAAGTACGTGATTATGAATCTTTGCCGAATGATAAACCATTATGGGAGCTCTGGCATCAACGTTTGGGACACCCCTCCGACCGTGTTATGCATCGCATACAATCCCACAACTTATTAGCTGGTGTGAACTTTGGTTGCCCTCCTATCAACTCCCCATGTGATGTCTGCATTCAATGCAAAAGTAAACGACTGCCTTATAATTCTCACAACCCCATCAGGACGACATCTGTTCTACAAATTGTTCATGGGGACCTCACAGGACCAATCCGTGAGCCTACATATGGAAATGCCATCTATCTATTTCTGCTCATCGATGATTTCTCACGCCGTGTATTCCCATTCTTTTTGGCGAGAAAATCTGACGTTTTGGGAGCGTTTCAAACGTTTGTATTGCAACGTCAAACCGAAACCACGAAACGTGTGATCTCTTACCACTCTGACAATGAACCCATCTGGTCTTCGTCAGAATTTGAATCCTACTTAGTGTCACAAGGTATTCGACATTATTTTTCTAGCCCTTACGCCCCAAAGACCAACCCTATCATTGAACGCTCGTTCCATTCAGTTATACAGCATGCCACAACTTTATTAGAGTTTAGTCGTCTGCCCATCCGATTATGGCGCTTCGCGGTGGAAACTGCCTGCTATCTCCACAACATTTTACCTACAGCCCCATTGTTTGACGCAGCTCAACAAACACCTATGGGTCGGTGGGCACCAAACCGCTACCCGTCATCTGGCCGCCACCTACATACTTTTGGGTGTCTAGCGTATTATACCTTACCACCGCACCAACGACACAAATTTGAGCCAACCACCAAAAGAGCTATCTTTCTCGGTTATGCTACACGCAGTATCGGCTTCCGCCTCATGGACTTGGAGACGCGAACCTTAGTTGTTTCAAGGGACGTTCGTTTCGACGAAAGTGTTATGGGTGGTGACCTATTACACCCACCTACGCCACCCCCAAACATCGAAACCAACATTAACCACGACTCGCCTATCCGTAGACATCAAGGGCCACCTACTATCCACGACCCCCCACTACCACCTCACCCCCCTGAGGCTCCAGCACCACGCCGTCGTGGACGACCACCCGGAACAACCAAAGCTGTCATGGCTGAACGTCGCGCAGCCGCAGAACATATCCATGTTTTAGAACCAGCCCTTGACTCTGACGATGACGATGACGATTCTGATTCAATTGAACCAGCTATCTTACTTCGCCATCTAATCGCCTTAACTGCCGTTCCCACTCCAACTACTTTCAAAGATGCTATTCAATCCGTAGACGCCACTGGCTGGCGTAAAGCCATGCAAGACGAACTCGACTCTATGACTGCACACAAAGTCTGGACCCTTGTGCCCAAACCACCAGGAGCAAAAGTCATCCCATCCAAATGGGTATTTACTCGCAAGCTCAATCCCGACGGTAGCCTGCGGAAACTGAAAGCACGATTAGTAGCTGCTGCTTGGAATGAACAAGCGAAAATCGATTACGAAACCTCATACTCCCCTACAGTTCGCAGTTCATCTGTGCGCCTCATCCTAGCCCTGACTGTGAAATACAACCACACCTTACACTACCTCGATACTGTCACCGCATATCTTTATGGTAAAATAACGAGAGTTGCCTACTTACGCCAAGCACCAGGTTTTGCACGAACGGGGGCGGATGGCCAGGAACTCGTCTGCCTCCTTAATAAGAGCATCTATGGCCTAAGTGAATCCGGTTTGAACTGGTATATATATGTAAGTGATGTGCTACACCGAATTGGATTAATTAAGTCAGAATACGATCCATGCGTATTCGTGCAAAAATCTGGCGACAATCTCCTCATCCTATGCCTTTTCGTTGACGACAAGCTCGTTAGCGTTAAATGTGAGAATATGTATAACCTGTTCTTGACATGTTTACGACAGCATCTAGAAATTATTGAAGTTACTGGTCAAAAATACATTGGGTATGAAATTGAGCACACTGAGAATCATATCAGCTTTTCAAATAGTAAATATATCCAGGAGAAACTTAGACATTTTGGATTACATGAATCAAAATCTGTTAGAACTGTTTCGGCCACTCAAAAGACATTAGATCAGTGCTCCACTTCAAACCCTGTAGACAAAACTACCTATCTTGAAATGTTAGGGACTCTTATGTTTTTAGCTGTACATACCAGACCCGACATACTGTTTAATGTAGTGCAGTTAGCACGAAAATCTAGCAATCCCCGTATCCCCCACTACACGGCATTAAAGAGAATCTGGAGATACCTAAAGGGAACATGTGATCGTAAACTTTGTTTTAATAAGGGTAAGTTGGGAGTCCTTACAGCGTACAGTGATGCATCTTGGGACTCGGTTGAGGGAAGCAAAGGTGTATCTGGGATACTAATCAGTATTGGATCTATGCCAATCTTATGGGGAAGTAAAACTCAACATCTAGTTTGTCACTCGAGTTGTGAAGCAGAAGTAACGGCTATGAGCGAGGTACTCAGAGAATTGATTCCAATTCGTGGTTTGCTTTCCGAATTGTCATCGTCTAATCTAACCTATCCTATTAATTTGTTTACGGATTCTAGGTCAGGAATTGATTTAGTCACTAACGGTGGAAGTGCTCAGTCACGACACTATTCACGAAAGATAAATTATGTGAGGGATGAAATCGTTAAAAACAATGTCAAACTTCGGTTCTGCCCTTCAGACGAAATGCCCGCAGACCCCTTAACCAAAAATGTAACTGGGATAAAACTAGACGCAATTATGCGAAGCTATTTTTGTCTAGAATAATTTTATCTTGGATACTTGACACTGATTATGACTTTACACCGTATTAGTTAAAATTATCATCTTTAACTATTTTGGGAAGTGTGCTGAAGATCTCGATTGTGTCTTACTTGCTAGCCTATATATTTTTTTAGGAAATGGCTGGTATCCTTATGCCATTGCCGCCTTCTGTTACGTCTTGTGGAAGGTATTTGACGGCTAGGTGTTTGGATGCCTACCAGGAAAAAAAAATGTTTTTCTTTCTATTTCAGATCTTAATATGGTCTGTTTTAACTGTATAAAATGTTATATACTACGCACGCATCACTTTATACAGCTACGCATATGAGTTAGTAGTTGTTATAGGTGCATATATTGTTTTACTTTGGTTTGTGTAAGTTGCAATTTTCATTTACTTATTTTGCATGAGTAAATTAATAGGCAATAATTGTATGCATGCTAAAGTTATGAAGGGAGGATGTGACGATGTTTTATCTTTAGCATTGTTACGTTGTTGGTTGTGCATGACAATACACTTGTGTTGTTGGCTATTGTTGTTATGTTTTATTGGTCCGAAGGCGCTCTAATGTTTGCTCTGGAGCGGGTTGTAATTTTCCGAGAGGTGAAACGTGGGTAGCCCTACAGGCAGGCCCGGGCCTCGAATAAACTGGATGTTGAAGATGAACTGATGCTTCCGTTGTCCGTCAATGATGAATCCGCCCCTCTGTATCTTCAGCTACAAAAAGGTTAAAAAAAAACAAAAAAACGGAAGGGACCAGCGCCGTCAAATCTAGTTGGGCGCAGCCATGTTGTCTCAGCATGGATGGTCCCTTCCTTTTTGTATTATTTTACCTTTTTGTTTGTGAACTAGACACACAATTTAAGTGTAGGTGCTACAAATTAAAACACTGCATTGTATGACCAGTGATTCCGGTTTTGTCAGCAAAACCTTTGGGAGCTAACTGAATGTCACAATCCATTACCTGTACACTTGATGGGATAAAACAAGGGTAACGCCCACCAGGAGCAAAGATAACGGTTAAAAAAATTAAAAAAATAAAATACGGAAAAAAATGTTGCCTACGACCAATCCACGGCAACCATCTTCCTCCTAGTTTCTAACAAATGGATAGCTTCGGATTAACGTCCTTCAACGCGCGATGGATTATCTTGGCACGGAGAAGGGACATTTTTCTAGGATACAGTATCTTTCACATGCCACAATCGACATGAGCGTGAGAACATGTAGTGACTCATCCTGCCTCAGCTCCTACCAACGTCAATATTGGACGACATGATGCTGGGACTGATGACCCAGTATCTTGATTACCTTGAGCTGAGCTTGGATGACGATCTTACTGTAAGTGTGCCCTGCTTCTATTCTTGCCTTCACTTGCTGATTGTTACACCATAATGTATCGTGAGATACAATTGTACCAATTGTAAAGCTCGTGCAGTGCCTAGCCAACCTATTGTTAGTATTAGGTAATCACAATAATGCATTCCAAGCCCTCATTACATCCCTGTCCTTCATCACTGTAAGTAACATTTGGCAACTTAACTAGAAATTATTATTATTCCGCCCCAATTTTCCCAGTCCTCCCCACTTAAGTCATCATGTCCTTATTATTCATTTACCACCATCCATCACGTTAATAATTATTCATAGCTTGTTTGGTAAAAGTCGTGGCAGGTTGGGCTTATGTACAAAATCTTACATTGACCATCATAAATATAGAACCCAACCAAACATGTCTATTTATTATTGAGTTTCCTACATTAAACCAAGCCCCATACCTTAGCTATTTCGTGTTAGGGTCGCCCACTCCCCCAAACCTCTACAAACATTCGCAGGACCCTTCTCCTACAGGATGCATGTGTGGGTAAGGCCAGGTTCGAACTCGGGACCTCTTGCACATGAACATGACACAGTCGTGCTAATCATCGATGATTGCAACGTTACTGACCATTAAGCAAACAAAGTTTGTT
>JAHWFP010204124.1:0-18905 GCA_023313725.1 Lithobius niger
CTTAAAACTCTATTTTTAGCTTTAATCGTAACTTTAGTCGTAACTGCACAAAAGTTACTTCCAACAGATTATCGTTACAAACCTGTTATATACATATTATCTAGACTAGCCCACGTTTAAGTTTAATAATAAAAAACTAAATTAGGCTATAACTAACCATAACAATGTGTTTATAAAAAAAAAAAGAAAACCAATTCTACAAAATATATTCAGATAAAATTTATCCTCATGTGAAATTTTTTTCCCAAAATACTGGGTAAACAGATTTTTCATTTAAAACAAGAGGGAAGGCATGGAGTCCATTCTGAATCTCGAAAGTAGCGTCAGTGTAACCTGGGCAATTTTATAGCGCCAACCAGCTACACGGATACCAAATTCTCGCAACACGTTCAAGAATCAAATTCCATAAAAAAAAACTTCTCTTTCAAATAAAAAAATCTTTGTAACCAGTGCACACAGCTATCAAAATTAGCTTTTTGGATTATTACTTACAAAGAAAAATTAATTTCAAACAAATTCAAGCATATGATGCTGGTTCTGGGTTTCTAGATTTAAACATGCGTCATTAGTACACAGACGATTACGTGGAAATAAGGCTACGCCAGGCGTTCGTTTACGACTGACTAGCTTACACGTTCACAATTTGTGCATTAACTAACATCGTACAAGGATTAATTCGCTACAGTTAATCTGCGCTACATCACTTGACTTACAGTAAGTTTATTTAAACTATTGATCTATTCAGGTTATTGAGAGTTGATTATCACCATTACCCTTGCTAGGGCTACGCCATGAACTAGGCTACGGATTATGACCTTGACCTTGACTGACAAACGCAGTCGAACATTTCAGAAACAACACAGAAAAGGCAATCTTAACACAGAATTGCCAAACCAACTTAAATTCTTACATATTAAAAGAAATTACTTTTGGGTTAAATCTTAGCACCAAAAGCAATGCAATTCCTGTCATTACCTTCACTCACTTTTAGCGTTATTAACATAGTTAACAGGTTTCGCTCGATAACGATCTCAACATCAAGGTTTTCTAATAAAAACACCCTGCATTCAAAACTTAGACAAGATCGCATACACAATCAGAATCATTTGTGGTTAAAAAGTTGCGTTCAACGTTTAATTCTAGCGTAATAAAACTCTTTGTGACTCAAGTTTTCACTCGAACTATTCACAATACACATACACACTTCAAAATATTTGGTGAAACTTTTCGTTAGACTGTACCTGTAGATTTCAAATTCATTCAAAACTTTATAGCCTATGAGCTAATCTAAAAGCACAATCTGATCTATTATCTAAAAAAAAGCTTGCAGACAAAAACAACGAGCTGCTTCACCAGAAAATCATAATGGAACAGTTTTACGTACCAAAAATCTAAGTAGCTTATTTACTCATTCAAGTTAACTTTTCAGTCTATCAACATAAGCAGTATGAAAAATATTTTATCGTAAGACCTGTTAAATTCTTAACCATAATGGTTGGCATTTTTCCAGCATAGGAATACCAAGATTCGCTACTTTTTGTTAAGCGTTTGCACTAGCATCCGCCCAAAAAAGACAAATACGGAACACATTTGGCCACCAAAATTTTACCGTTAACATTGCTAAAATAAATTCGCATTACGTTAAACAGTAAATTCACTTCCCTTCCTGTTAGATTTTTAAACTGAGTAGAATCATTATCAAGGTTAAGCAATGAAGCTGATATTTTACTGGATAAGTAACCCCTGTTCTAAGCATTGTTCGTTTAAAAACTGGATTACTATCTAACCTTATTCAAATTAATTGCATTACGTGAGCAATTCTAATGAAATCTGTATACTCTCACCTTAACAAATTCATTAGCAAACAAACCGCTAATACACATTTCAGATCGTGAAGAACTGTGAACAAAAACTGGAATAATTTCTCCGATCTTCAGGATTTCCAGGAAAAAGAAAAAAGAAGAATCTTAATTTCTAGGAACAATAGCACTAACACCATTTATAACGATGTAAACATCCATTTCGTTTGCACTTGCGACTCTTGATGCTGCAAATTTCTACGAAATCGTTCTTCCATCCGTTGTTTACGTTCACGTATTTTTTAAACTCATTTCTATGAAATTTACAAATAAAACTGTACACTGTTCCAAAGCAAAGAAACAAAAACCACGTTCCGTTCCAGGTGTATCACTAGGTCAACTATCCTCAAATATCAGTAGACATAAATCGGTAAACGAAAATTTCCAAATCTTTGGATTTGACATAACCAGAATGGGTTTCAACAAGCAGATCTTGAAAAACACTTCAAGAAAAGACATAATTAAAGAGTTCACCACCTTTTGTCTGTTTCCAAATATGATCGAGGGAGAATTAAGTAGATTTAGGCACACATAATTTGGTGACTTTTAAGAAAAAAAAAGTTTACCCACCAAATCAAACTTGGGCTAAAGAAAATAGCGTATACAAGCACCAGCAAACACTGCCTCTCTCTCACTGAGAAGTCGTAATAGAAGTAGTATAAGGCCTTGAATATCATTAGCTAGTTGTAGAAATACTCAAGGGTTGAAAAATCGAACACTAGACTTATTTAAAGTACAAGAAGCAGAAGAAGATCAAGTCACTACATCTCATGAAAACGGTAATTCACGAAAATTCTATTAATAAGTATAGCCTACAGCAGACGTTTGAAGATACCACAGCTTAGCCCGTTGAAGAAAAAAAAACGGTAAAAGGTATTTCCACGAGAAATGGTAAGCTTTAGTCGAATAAATAATATGCACAGTCCTTCCTAGCACTACTTAAATTATTACACGGTAGCAATGGCATTTACGCAACAGTATGTTGGGAACACAGTTCCAAATAAAAAATATTTTAAACTTGTCACAGTTTTTTTTTAGTAGGCTAGTAGTACAAGGCTTTATAAAACACAGTTTATGCTTACAACTACTGAAGCTGAAGCTGCTGCTGAAGAACAGTAGGCCTCCAAAGACTTACGAACTGATGGTGTTCCATTTAGGGTTAATAATTCTAGCAGACCCAAAACTAAGTGCAACTTATAATAATTGACTACAGGTAAGCACAGGTAGAAGAAATCACTAGGCTTCACGAAGAATAGAACACTAGGCTTATCAAACAACAGTACGCTGAAGAGCACTAGGTTGAAGACGCAAGGCTTTAAAAAAAAGAGTTAGGCCTTTGAAGAGCACTAGGCTTACCTAAGCCGTAACAGTATTACAGCCTAATAAAATTCTTGAGTAACCACACATTCAATAATTTTTACCAAAAGGCTTGAAAAAGATTAAAACACAGTTCTAATGCACAGCTAAGCACAGTTCTACTATACACGGTAGCAATGGTATGAAGTAGAAGTGATACTATTGTAGTAAAAGGCATAAATTCTTGAAAAAAAGTTTAAATTCTTGAAAAAGGCGTAAAAAAAGCATAGCACAGTTAAAAAAGCGCAGAAGCGATGAAGAAAATTAATTTAGCGTCGAAACAGTCTTGATTCAGAAGAATAGCACAGTAGCAAGGATAAAAATAGAACACAGTTCGAAAATTAGGCTTATTGAAGGCTTAATTCGAAGTAGGCTTAATTTAGGCATAACTAGTATGCTTGCCAAAGGGTCCATGAAGCTGTAGCTGTAGCAGAAGAAAAGTAGGCCCAAAGTAAGCCTAAGCTGAAGAGGGTTACATCCAATAGGCTTAATAAAAACTTTAAGCACAACTTGCGATGGTGTAGGCCTAAAGTAGGCCTAAGGAGGGCCGATGCACCACTTGCTAAGGGTAAAAGTAGTCCTAAGTCCACACCAGAAGTAACCAGTCCAAGTTAGGGCTAAAGTAAGTTTATTCCGGTCCACGCGGGCAGTACAGTGGTTCAGTGAAAGCTCAGGCAGCTTAGGAGGCTTCACCCTTGGCAGTGCAGAGGAGAGGAGTGTTGCTGGGCCAGAACCCAGAGGTGAACTGATCAGCTGATACCAGGGCTATTGGTTAAATAGAAGCTCGAAGTACCAGTAGGCAACACCAGATGTCCCCACAGCACTTCATTCTCTCAACTGCACTACTGAGGCTCCACCTATGTACAAGTGTAATAGTACAGCAACCACATAACTATAAATATACTTGCAGACAGGAACCATAGTTAGCTTATATCAATTACATATCATTTGTGCACTAGCACTACTTAGCACATACTACAAACATAAGGATCATAGGGCTTGACTAACAACTCTACAATAGCTAGAAGATGTTACAAGCATCATAAGACTGGCATACATGGGGTCCTTATACTACATATTATGGCTTTAGAAATAACGGCGTAGCAAGTGCTACTGAGAAATAAAAATTTAAAAACGTGTGAATATTAAAGTTTGCAATTTAGAGCAATACAGGTCTACTCACTTCGTTAAGGGAGGAGCTTATTTCTATGGAAAGCAAGCAACACTTGACAAGCGTTACAAACCCGGGTTTGGAGGGAAAACTAGAAGCAACTTTTTTTCTACACATACAACTATCATTAAACCGAAACTGCAGCGCTCTAACACCGGATAAAAAACACTACAAACTAGGACGATATATTTACCAGTAGCCATCTTGTTGTAGTTTCATAAAAATTAGGGTGTGTAGAAAAAAGTTATTCTGTTCCCCAATGAGCCACCGTATGTCGCAATCACGAAGCTTAAAAATGGTGGCAAACAACATTAAGGAGAGCGAGGGATAGCGAATTTCGGGAAGGTGCATTGTGTTAGCTAACATTTGCCGTACGCCCCACATTGTTTTGGCAGTTTGCGACAGCGAATGTTTATTTGCTGGCATCTTTGAACTAGCTGTGGGCCGACTTAAGCTAAGATTTCCAGCGCTATATTGTCTGTGCTTCCGCAGTCCTTGGTAAAGCGGTGAGTGCTATTGACGCTAGTAACCATTCGTGACGACACTTTCAGACTGTAAGAGTTAGTACCGCCTGGTTGCAAGTGCTTTCCACCAGCTGTGTTGCTGTCTTTTTCCGCCCTTTTAGCTCGTACGAAACGGAAGTGCGGATTCAATTCAAATTCAGCGTGAACCGATGTACATATGAAGAGTTGATTGTAAAGTCTGTGCGTGATATCTTGATATTCGATCAAAGGCAATCGTCTATGAACCCAGAAAAATTAAACCGAATAAGAAACTTTGTTATCGCACAATGTGGTGAAAAGTAGTCTAGTTTAATTTTTCCTTCAAGCAAATAAATACTACATTTTTTTACACAGTGTATTCATAAAAATAACTAGCCATATCGTTCACTTCGCACTCCATTTGGCGTCGATCCATGCTTCATGTAATTTCTTTCATTCCAAGAGCATCACAAAACATACGATTTGTTTATTTCAACGTTTGTTCATCTAGAAGTAAGCCCCTACGAAGGTGAGAGTAAATGAGAGATTACGACAGAAGCGTCGTTCTTTATAAGATTTTTTTGGGCAAGAGTAGCGGAGATTTGCGCTATGAGGACATAACTACCCACCCCCAGGAAGTGACGTCATAGGTCACGTGACCGGAAGTAACGTCATCCAAGATGGCCCTTGCGAACCAGAAGTGAAGTCATCCAAGATGGCAGCAGCCATGTGGACCAGAAGTGTGGCCATAGCCACATCGGTGGCCCCGTGCGAACCGGTAGTCCACTTTGGCGGCCCCTTTTTGTTAATCTGGAGGAGAGCGGGAAAGTGCTTTTTTGCTAACTTTTGAGTCCTTTTGGTACCATTCGAACCGAGAGTGCAGCTATTTGTCCAAGATAGTGGCACCCGCACGAACCGGAAGTGCAGCTTTTTTTCAAAGATGGCGGTGCTCGCACGAACCGGAAGCAGTGACGTTACAGCCGCGATGGCAGAGCCCATGCAAAGTGGAAGTGCCAATATTTGCCACGATGGTGGTGCCGATGTAAACCCCCCATACCGGAAGTGGCATCATAGCGGAAGTCACATGACCAGAAGTTACGTCGTCCAAGGGGCCGTGAGAATGCTTCGTGAACGTTTGATGAAAACTCTCGAATGCTATCAGAGCGTGATAATGACTAATTAACAACAGCAAGGGGGGTTCACAAAAGAAGGAGATCCTAAAATCGAAGGGGTTCCTGCAAATGCGTTGTGAGCTTGCCAGGGTTCTCTCGGAGGGTGATAACGACGAATTATCGACATTATTGGGGGTCCCGAATGGGGGAGGGTCCCAAACTGAGGGGGTCGTGCAAATGCTCTTGAGCTTTCTCATTGTGAGAATGACGAATCTTTAACTGCATTCCTCATGGCACGAAAACGACGAATTGGCAACATTTTGTGCAGTCCATATTGGGGAGGGAGGGGGTATTATTAAGGATATTAGTCTTAGTGGCGCAGTGAGTTTAGGTGATATAGAAAAACCTTTAAACAATCATTGTCATTATTACTGGAGAGTGTTTTGAACCAAACTTTGATGTATTGAGAGTTATAGTTGATTTTTATAGTATATTTTTGTAAGTTTACACCCATAACCGTTACGATTAGTCCAGTGAGTTATATCACACAAAAATCCGAGTTTTTTTAGTAGCGAAGACTGCAGGTGAGTAATATTTTTGATTTCTCTAAGTTAGGCATATGAATGTACTTCTGAGTAGACCGCTATGCTGGGATATCTTTCTGACCCTTACGCTCGGTTACATTCGCAGGCTGGCCCTTAAGGCTGGGGGATGTTTCACTGCCCTCTAATTAGGAAACTGGTAGTTTCCACCCGGAACATACAATACTACCCGGATATACTATTTAGCACCCTCTGGGACCAGGTATAATATTTAGCACCCCCTAGGACCGGGTATACTATTTAGCACCCCTAGGACCGAGAATATTATTTAGCATCCCAGGGACCGGATATACTATTTAGCACCCCCTAGGAGCAGGTATACTATTTAGTACCCCCCTGGGACCGGGTTTACTATTTTGCTATGTAAAATGACCTTGGTTAAAAATTTCAAGGCCATTATGGTGTAAACTAGCCAATCGTTAATTTTGGGGTCAGGTCCCTCCAGATTTCGAATTTGTTTTTCTTCCCACGTATATCACTTCAAAAAAAAGCAATATCATGGATTCCTGTTCAATTATTCTCACCGGCAAAGACTCTGATTTGAGAATCAGTCTAAACACGCCCATTCATTTAGACTCTGAAAAAAGTTACGAATTGGCACTGATTAATTTAGACACGTACAACAGCATCCACAACATCACCTCAAAAAATAACGAAATTCAATACACGACCGATGCTGGTGCCACCTGGCAGAAAGTGTTAGTAACTCCCGGTACTTACAAAATCGAGGATTTGAATAAATTTCTCAAGTTTGTGATAGATGTGAAGGGTCACAACAAGGATGCCATAGCGATTCTTCCGAATCTAAACACTTTAAGAACCAACGTGACACGACCTACGGAATATCCTTTTCTGGTGATAAGAGCTTGGCTCGAGTCATGGGATTTGACTCGGGTAACTACGAGAGAAGTCGAGAGAGTCAAAATACCGTCGACATTATGAGCATCAACATAATTTTCGTACACGTTGCTATCATCGTCAATTCGTTCCTAAACAGCGACACTCAGCCCACTATATACTCCTTTTATCCCAATTCCCCTCCTGGTTTAAAAATTATAGAATCCCCTCATAATTTGATTTATCTCCCTATTACTATCAAATTAATCAGAAATATAAGAGTTTGGCTCACGTCACAGACAATGAGCCGTTGGATTTAAGCGGAGAGACGCTCACGGTGCGTCTTCATTTGAGATCTACAAGTTAAATTTAAAAAAAAGATAAAATGCTCGTGTTTGGAAAAAAGGGAAAGGACTCTTTCTTAATTTTAACTCTAATAATACAAAAACAAAAACTTTGACGTTAAGAAACAAAGCTTTCATCAAATTTATAACAACACCCAGAAAATGAGAGTAGTGGAAGAATACTTAAAAATCAACGAACCTTTGGTGTACGATTCCTCCGTCGAGTCTTACACTTACCACGAATACAATCCTATTGTCGGCACCAATTTCAACAACGTAAATTCAGAAATCCGCATACATGTAGAAAACCGAGATTTATTTCTGCACGTTGCCAATAGTTACCTCCTGATTAAAGGGAGGTTGCTGAAGGACAATGAATCGGCTTACACATATGCTGACGTAGCTGCATTGATTGATAATATTCTTGTTTTCTAATATCAAATTCTATCTTGGTGATAAACAAGTCGACGAGTAAAATTATCCTGGATTCGATAATCTGATGAATGGAATGCTCACTAATGGCTCAACGGAGCACCTGGCTTTGTCGGCCAATGCTGGGCATTGGATAGTGCTGCATCAGTCAATGTTGAAATGACCAACAACTTGTGATACAAACAGCAGTACGCGTCCATCATCGTTGAAACAACTCCCACGGGAGGCTTTACCTTTGCCATCCCGTTGAAACACGTCTTGGGATTTTTCGAAAATTACGATAAGCTAATCTATGAAACTAAACACGTGCTAACACTCATGCGAGCGAATGATACGAATGCCATCTTCAAAGCTGCGGCAGCAGCCAATGGCAAGTCATTCTGAACAGCATCAGCTGGCTCGTTCCACATGTTACGGCCTAGGACGAGCAAAAACTTAAACTCTACAATCTCATCGACCACGGAGCGACTGTGGATTTAGGATTTAGGCACTGGCATTACGATAGTTGCATGTTCCCTCAAAATACCAGTTTGACTTGGCGCATCCTGACTACTTCCACGGTCGAAAAACCTAGGTGGGTAGTTCTAGCTTTTCAAACTAACAGGCAGGAATCTTTAGTCAAAAATCCTGGTGTGTTTGACCACTGCAGTCTGCAAGATGCTCACGTGACTCTAAATTCCGAGCGTTATCCGTTTTTCAATTTAAATACTAATTTTGCCACTGGAGAGTACGTTGGTCTGTACAGAATGGTGCAGCAATTTAGGCAGCTGTGCTACGATACTAACGATTTAAGTTTTGACTTATTTCAGTTCAAGAAAGCCTATCCTCTCGTGGTGTGGGATTGTTCCAAACAGTCCGAGAGGCTTCAATCGGGAATCGTGGACATACAAGTCAAACTGAAGCTTAGAGCAGCCGTTCCAGCCAATACCACCTGTCACGCTCTGCTAATTGGCGACAGGAAAATGAATCTAAAGTTGGATAGAGGTAAAGTCGAAGTTGTTTACGAAATAATAATTATAATAAAAAAGATATGACGCTCAAAACAAAATCGCGGGAAAAAAGAAGCGGCTTTTTGCCGCTGGCACTGTTAGGACCGATTTTAGCCGGCATTGGAGGCTTGGCTGGAGAGACTGCGGGGGTTGTATCTGCCTTAAGAAAAAAGGCACAAAATGATGCAAAAATTCTAGCTGATGTCGTGCAACATCACAAGCAAGTGGAAGGTTGTGGGTCCAAGGAAAAAAAATCAAACAAAAAACGAAGCAAAAAAAATCGCCCGTGGCAGAGGTTTTTATTTAAGGCCACCCAGGGTTTAATCGACTTTGATAAAACTTTAACGAACCTTTATTTAAACGGATTGGATTGGAATTGGAAACTTGCAAGATTTCCACAATGGAGAAGGAAGTCCCTTGGTTGGCTATTCAACCGTTGCGGGAGAACCATGTTATTTCGATAGTTTTGGCAACATGGGTCCTCCCCGGTCTGTGCTGAACTTTTTGAGACTGGGAATTAAATACAATTACGAACGCTTACAAAACCTTGACCAGATTTGGTGCGGCCACTTTTGCTTATTTTTAGAGTGCCTTCTCTGAGGATCGTAATTACGAAGCTGTTTTAGATAGGATGAGACGAGTCATTTATTGAAAACTTACATGCAAATCTAACTCAAAATAAACGTCTTCTGGGTGAAACTCTTCGAATGCCTCTACCGCGATGGGCAAATTTTTTTCTATTACGTAAGGAATTTCGAAAATGGTAGCTGTAGAATGCTTGGTCTTTAGTTTAGTAATGTAAAGGGCTCTTGTTCCTATTTTACATTTAGCAACGAGTGCAACGCTCGAATCTCTGCAGTATAAAATTTCTTTGTGAATTAAACCAGAACTCGTACATACAAAGCTCGAAAGAGGACCGGAATTAATAAACCAATTGCCTGTTTTTTCCAAGGTCTTTCATGTTGAAACTGATTAGCATGAAACAGTTTTCATGCACAAATTTCTTCGTAGCAGCATCACTCGGTAAAGTAGGTTCGATTAGATTTGTAATTGGTTTGTTCACGGCATTAAATTATTCTTTCTGCTCATCTTGTAACAAGTAATTGCTGTCGACACATACTTTAGTAGCAGCAACGCTTGGTAAAGTAGGTTTGCTTAAATTTCTAATCGGCTTGTGCATTACGTTGAAGTATGCTTTTCGGTCGTCTTGTACTAAACAATTCCTATCAATGTACACTTTTGATGCCGCGTCAGCAGCGTGCCAGGGGAAAACTATGTCCTTAATTTGCTTCTTCCTCGCATAAAAATTCCCATCAGCCTCATCTACGTACAATGTATTTTTTCCTTACTAGAAATGGCAGAAGCTAACTCGTCGGTAAGAAGAGTAAAGGCAGGAGGCAAATCAGTTTTAAGTTACTGAATGTCCATTGCTAGAGTACCAATTTGAGAATAATTTACTGCATCTTCAGGTTCGATAGCAGCTACTACTTTAGTTACACACTTGCTTTGCATTTCGTAGTTGTTTTCGGGGGTTAAAACGTATCCTAGTCCTGGTTGTCCTCTCGGACCGACTCCCATCATTTCACCTGCTTCCCCCCACGTCATTTTCAATGCTTGTCCAAGCTTATTGACTGACATCTTTTTTTAAATACGAGAAATTTTTTCAAAATACGCCGAGCCATCGATGAGGCTCTTTATTTCAATATTATAATAAAAGGAAGAATGTCAAAATAAATGATATTGTCAAAATGTCTCAACCACCTTGGCAAACACATCTTTCCAATCTCTTGCAAAAAAACTTGCTGAATGTTAAGAACAAGAATGGTACAAAGCTTAACAACGGTGTAAAGTTTTCCCTGTCTCCTTCTATACAGTTTAAAGACTGTTAAAGGGGTGTGGAAAATCCCATTTCGGATGAAAAATCAAAATATAAAGGTTGGATTTTACCCAGCGACCCGGAAAACTCAAAAACTGTTGAAAAATCTTAAACGGTACATCTGTAAAAAACTAGAGATCGAGTTTGAAGAGCAAAAACCCGTATCCATGACTATGGTCAATTATCCCAATTCGATCCATACGGCTTACTCCTGTTACCCTTCTTGCAAAAAGGTGAACGGAGGTAACAGAGACAAACCGCTCTGCCTTAGAACTTGGGTGTACGAGAATATTTACACGAGTAAAGGGAAATTTAACAAATATGTTATTGACAAACCCTGGTTTAACTTGCCATCTTACAACGCTTTACACTTGATGGATGTCACGGGGAAAATTACCGTGGTGTACAGCACCGACGATTTTCCCAGCACTGTGAAATTATCGTGCAACAAAGACTTTGGAGTAGCTCATTCCGACATATTCAATGACACATTTTCCAACGAAGACTTTATGGGTTTGGCATCTCCGTAAACATTAAAAAATTGTGTAAATAAGAAAAGCTTTGGAAATTAAAAACTACAACTTTTTCGCACCTAAGAAAGAACCTAAAAACCATCCATTTCTACCTTCGAATATCAGATGTCTAATTATAGGCCCCGCAAATTGCGGCAAAACTAACTTATGTCATCTGTAACGAAAGATGGCTCGACTACGACCGGTTATATATTTACAGCAAAACTTTATGTCAATCAAAGTACAAAGCTTTGCAATCTATATTTGCTGAAATTGAGGAAAATATTGGACGAAAGGTTGCACTTTTTCACGATTCTCAAAAAGATTTAATTCCGCTCAAAGAACTGGACCCAAAATTCCGAAACCTGATTCTTTTTGACGATTGCCTTTTGGACAAACAAAAAAACATTGAATGTTACTTTGCTCAAGAACGTCATTCAAACGCCGATGTTTTCTATTGCAGCCAGTCCTACATGAGAATTTCAAAACAAGAGGTCAGAGACAACGCAAATTTATTAATCCTTTTCCCCATGGATGAGTTAAATTTGAAACACGTTTACAAAAACCACGTTGGCCTCAACATGGAATTTTCAGACTTTAAAACGTTGTGTCAAAATTGTTGGGAAAAGCCTTATGGGTTTTTATCAATAAACAAAACGTTAAACGAGAGGAGATATAAACGTTCGTTTTTGCCTATTAAACAAAAGAATGGAAACAAAACGAGAAGTTGCAAAACTCAAAAGACGTTTAACTAAAAAGTTTTTAAATCAATGTTTGGGTGAAAGAGAACAAGAAGAATCACTACAAGAATTTTTTTAACCGGTAGTAAGCACCCTGAAACCGTGAATGGTCTTTGGTTCAGCTATGCAAACTACGGCGATTAAAAACACTCTAGCCACGCAAACTATCCCGATTAAAAACACTCTAGCCACGCAAACTGCCCTGATTAAAGTTTACAAAGAGGAAAAAAGTTAAGAGGATGACTACGAATCATTGGGTTTATCACCATCCCCTGCAGTTACTTCTAGTCAGAAAACATTGTCGACCCCTCTCGATTTTAGTCTCGCTGAATATTCAAGTTCGGCTGAAGCACCTATAATGCAAATTTCACCTGAGTCCAAAATCGAATACGCAACTACAAGCACCGATACTAAACTCACCCCTTCATATTCCGCGATGCAAGCTAGACCCATTTCCACTCACCCGGAGCTTCCTAACATTGCCACTCTAAGGTCCCTCGATCGTTTGTTACCTGGTCAGAATATTGGAGATACTGCTAAATATTTCTTGATAAAATATTTTGAAAATCCCAAGGATACTGATCCTGTATTCGGGTTACAGTAACAATGTGAGCTGACCTTCGGTAATAAAGTGCTTAAAATTTTTGAGAATGACGTAGTGGTCGAGGGAAATCAATATGTGGGGAGAAGTGGGCTTTGGAATTTGCTAGGTTTCAAAGATTTAAAAGAAACTTCCCTCGCACCGGAAATTAAAGCAGCTTACGCAGCTATGTTAAAAAATACTAACTCTATTATCACAACAACGACCCAGATACTCGTAAGCCCAAATCTAATCGTAGCATCAAGTACAAGTCTATTATCGCTCCAATTTGGGAGGACATGAAATCTAAAAAAAAGGAACGGGCATGGTTAAAAAAGCGAGTTACTCATGCAGAGTCGATTATAAATATTACAACGATCCTAACGACTTGCTAAAGAGACTCAGGCTGTTGTATAAATCTGCTTTGGCTGGCCACGATGGGTATAGAAATGAGATGGTCGAAATTTTATCAGAAATGCAACAAAGACAAATTATAACTGCTCGGGAGAAAAGGGTGGCTTATTAAAATTTAGGTTAAGTAAGAAAAATAGTACATAAAACAAAGAACCATGGAATCAAAAAATATCAAAATCAGGTACTGTTTCAAATGAAAACGGCACACTTCTAAGGGGCCAAAACTGTCCATTATTATCACTGCAAAAATAACAGGCAGATGCAAGTTGTATTTTGTGAGGTGTGCAGGATGAAAAGAGCTTCCTTTATCAAGTCTGGAAAAGGAATCATAAACAAAATCACAGATAAGTTACCGCTCGAACTGCATTTACTGGGCTACCTATACTGCGGCCCAGGAACTAAACTAAAAAAAAGATTGGCTCGAGGAGACCCAGGAATTAACCTAGCGTGGAGGAAAAAACTAGCCGCTTCGATCGTTAGAAAATCTTGAAACCAAAACTCAGGTTCAGAATGGGAAATAAAAAAAATGGATCAACTCGTAAAAGAACTTCACAAACCAATCCGAAAAAATTGTTCGAAACGGAAAGTGATTGTACTGAGCCTGAACGATCTATGGGAGACTGACTTGGTTGAAATGATACCTTACGCTAAACTAAATAAAGGGTTTAACTACCAACTTACCTGCATTAACGTCATGTCCAAGTTCGCTTGGGCCATTCCCCTTAAATCTAAATCTTGTATAGACTTCACCGAAGCTTTCAAGAAAACACTCGCAGGAGCGACACCTCATAAAAATTTACAAGTCGATTTAGGCAGTGAGTTCTACAACAAAGATTTCAAAACCCTACTTAAACGTCATAACATCAACATGTACGGCCTAAGGCCTCGAAATTGGAAGCTAGAAACTATAGAATGGTGTATTTATTTCGCAGATGCAGGCTTTCAGAACTGAGTTGAATTGTTTCAAAGTACCCAGCAACTTGCTTTAGTCGACTGCATGCATAAAGCTTTGTAGTGCAATGCCATAGCTGTAAAAAAGGTACACGGATTACAAACAAAAAAGTCAAGTGTGTCGTAAAAAAAGGGGGTTATATGATTGAATATTCACTTGTTAAAATGGATACGGATAAAAATTGATGATTTTTAATTGAAATAATCGCATGTACAATTGAGAAAATTACATCTGTTTAGGTGCTGTTGTGCTTTACATTTTAAATATATGATTGGTTAAGCACAACAGCACCTAAACAGATGCAATTTTCACAATTATTGTACATTTGATTATTTCAATTAAAAATCATCAATTTTTATCCGTGTACATTTTAACAAGTGAAAATTCAATCATATAACCCCCTTTTTACTGCACACTTGACGTTTTTGTTTATAATTATATGTCGTGTTTCTGTTACTTCGTACTGATGCAAAACATGACGTCATAATTTTATCAGTCAAAGTTTACTTTGGAAGGTCAACGTTGGTTCAGGCATAATAAACATTGCATGAACTAAGTATTGCGTCATGAATAAACGTCACTAGGATCAAACAACGTTAATGTTATATTTGCATGTTTTTTCGTGTATTTGAAGGTCATAAAGAAGCGCAATTTAACCCTTTGAGAACTGCGTTTTTTTTTTATATCTCCAAAAAAGTAGGGGTAACCTGGATGGGGCTCGAACTAGCAACCTGAAGGAGCTGTTAAACGTGAGGCACACGCCTCTACCAACTCGGCCACGGCCGTCTCTAGAGTCGGCTTGTTAAGGGAACCTAGTATTGTTGTCATTCCTGCATTGTTGGCCATCTCGCGCGTAGTAAGGACTCTGTTTTTAATACTTCAACCTGTGCTTGTGTTTGGCCCGAGATTTTTTTCGGGTTTAGCACTCATCTTTCACTTGGTCCTACTCCCATCTTTGTAGGTGCCTTGGTTCAAGAGGAGTAGAGGTACTCGCACACACTCACATCATAAGTTTTTAATTATGTTGATAATGGTTTTACATATAATGCAAACACATTCTAGCCCAACTTTGTATTTAAACTGTGATTTAACCAAAAATAATGTCAGCCGAGATTAGTCGAATTTATTTCCGGCTAGCCTAATTAGCTGAATTTTTGGTATATGACGCTAAATATTAAGAAAAATACGGCTTCGGGGACTAGTGTAAATAGAACAGTTGTTTCTTGTCTTTTGCCGAGTAATTGCTGTTCAAATTGTGTAAACGACGGCTAAGAAATATAAAAGATGTGAATATCATGGATAGAGTTAATTAAGGACTATGATGTACGTGGCGTGGTGGCACTCATTAATGACAACACTTAAAATCAGAGAGAAGAACAACACAAACTTGTTAAGGATTCCCGCCAAGCTTTTCGACTGTGTGAAGTCGTGATATCAAATGCCAAGTTCCTTCCCCAAGCTAATCCCACCGACTAATACTTCAATTGTTAAATTAAATAATTGACAATTGCTCAGTAAGCAATTTTCATATGTTTCATTTAACCTTCGAACTAATACTCTGTGGGATTAGCTTGGCGAAAGAGCTTGGTGTTTGATATCACGACTTCACACGGTCGAAGAGCTTGGCGGGAATCTTTAAAAAGTTTTGTTTTGGGGTATAAATAGATACAAAAATAATGAGAACAGACTATAGCTATTTTTCCCATGTTTAGCTTGCTAACGAAATCAGAATACAAATTAACTCTAACTAGGCCTTCAAAACTTAAAGCACTTTAACAAACACCACCCTAAACCTCTTGGTAAACTGTCAAACATACTAAAGCGATACAAATAAGATCCTATCTTGTAAACACAAGCCTTTCCGAGGAAGTTGTTCCTTAAGAGACAGCGTTTTTCTGTAATAGTGAATGAGATTGATGCCAGTTGTGTATTAGATTATAACATACGTAAACTGACAAGACGGAATTTGCAATTTAATCAGCTGTAAAGTGACTTGCAGCATTTGTAGGCTACTAGCATTTCATCGATCTTGGTTTATTCTTAGGCGATTATTATTGGGGACATTCACAAACTTTAGTAAATTCGATGTAGTTTCGTAATAAAAATTGTATTAATTTGTTATGTTATATTCGTCTTTCAGTGAGCAAGATTTTAGTTGAATCTAGCCGAAATTCTTGATATACCATGCTAATTTCAGGTTTATGCAAAAGACTGAATTTGGTTTTGACTTTCACCAAGCATCTCAATTTGAAAGTAATGCAACGAACGTTTGACCAAAATTTCATTGAAGACAGTGGACTGGCTTGGAACTTCAATGCAGTTTGGGCGAAAATATTAACAGTGGGGGCCAGCAATGCTTTACTTAAAAAAAAAGGTTTTTACGCATCAAACTTCCGCGCAACTTCCTCCTTGCTTGCATCTGGAATATTTGTTCTAGATACACCATCCTGTAGAAAAAGCATTGAATATTAAATGTGCTATTTGTGCACACAGTGCTATTTTCCCCAAAATACCGTGAAATAATTTGTCTTATGTAATCTTTAGTGAAATCAAACCAAATGAAGCATTACATTTTATAAAGAGTGTTTGTGTGTGTGTTTAGTTTTTTGGGCTGGAGGAAGGAGGAGGAGGAACGGCTCACTTTTTTCCCTAAAGTGCTAACAAGAATTGATTGAAAAAATAAGAAACTTGAGGTTAGCAGTATAAGATGCCTCAACTTCCAAATTTGTATTTTAGTAAGTTGCTAAATCAATCCTTTTTTACACGTTGATATTGGGCAAGCGCCCTCTCCTAATTATGAAATTCACTTGACTAAGATGGCTAAGACTACAATTAAGAAATTGACTAAGATGTAGTCAGTCATCCTTGGTTAAAACAGTGCTGGAATTGTGCAGTAACTGTATACTTTTGTAGTGCAACTGAGGGGACCTTTATCATTTGGCTGTTTAGGTCATGTGATTGCTTTGACACGCCCACTTAGAGGAAGGAGTACAACATTCTTTCTTCAGATAACAGACACTGTGCTAATGGTCTTTCCGCTGTAATTGCTAAAAATGAGTTGAGCGTCATTAATGTCATCTCAGTCGTTGTTGAACTTGACGGATGGCACATTAGCTACCCGGTGCTTAACAATTCTTGGTGTACGTGTTATGTATTTTCAACTTTCGTCTAACCAGTTGATTGTTGATGGGTAAAATGAAAGCACGGTTATCTTCAACTGGGTTCGTGGGCATGATGGTCTTAGAGGCAAAGTGCAAGCAGATGGGTTGGCTAGGGATGCAATTTTGCAGAATGCACCATTGGTGTATCCACAGCTCTCAGTTAGAACTAGGCAGCTGTTGGTTCGGAAGTGGTTTTGTAAGAGTGGCAAGACAAGTGGCGAATGGCAGTGACAGGGCATATTCTATTTCAAATACAGCCATGGTGCGGCATTCAGATGGCAATAAATCAACTAAGTTTAAGTGAAGCAAGAATACTATCACGAATACACACTGGTCATTCGCTGCTGCGGGGCCACCAATACCATTTTGGATGGGTCGACACTCACACTTGCTCAGTGTGCCATGTTGACGTTACGCCGGAGCACTTCTTGCTAGTATGCCCGGTTTTTGCTCATCAGCATTGTATGCTGTAAGCTTGGAGTAGACGGTACCCTTTGCTACAAGACCACCTCTCTGTTGCAGTAGGATCTGAGGTGGTACGTAAGTTGCGGGTGCTGGCAAAATATTGTGTGTTGACCGGGGTTCAAATATAGCAGGCCTGGTTCCCCCACCAAAATTGATTGGCAATATCTCACCAAGATGTAGCAGTGGCTTCATCTGGATGGAGTGTGGATGCCTTACGTGTGGACGCCCAACACACATGAAACAGGTGATTAGTATTTATGCTTGTACACAGTGGGTGCAGTGGAGTGAAGCACTATTGGGTGTAGCGCTATGTGGTGAAATTTTTGCAACATGTTACTATGACAAGCTAAATAGTGTCACATTACTTAGGGGAGCTATATAGGCTTATATAGTTGCCTCATATTCTGAAATATTTCGTCAGCTTTTAAATGTCATCTTGGGTGCTGGACCATCCGGTTCGCATCAGTTGGCCAGCCACCAAGAGGATTAACTCTAGGCTTTTGAATAGAGTCCAGCGTGGTTGCATCATGGGCGTGGGCAAAAAGGGGAGTTGCATTTCATTTCTTTGGAAATCAGACTTTTCGATCGCGATGCTACTTAAATAGAATACTGCATTAGTTTCTGTAGAGGTCGGGTTTTATTGCATGGGTTAAATCCGGAATGAGGAGCGACCAATCAGTACAAGTACCAAGGGGCACCCCTCAATCAGGATCTTGACCAGTAGACAACATCAGAAGCAGTTAGGAGCAATGGCTGCTCTTCAACTACGACGTAAGGTAGTGCGGTTCAAGGTCTGCGGTAACTATATGTGTTCGTTAGAACGGTCGGTTGAACCCCTATTCTGGCAAATAATTATAGCATTAACTTTTACAATACTACACATTTGTATAGTTTTTCCAGCAGTACATACTTCTTAAGTGTCCCCTAGTGCTTAGGTTGAACTGGTTGACTCGGATTCAAACCACTTGCATGCTCCATGTGTTCTACCACGTTACATGATTACTCTAAGGAAAAAAGGGGG
>JAHWFP010204154.1:0-23026 GCA_023313725.1 Lithobius niger
AAAAAACTAAAGGACTTTGCAACTTAGTAGTTCTAGGAGGCAACTAGCAACTGCAGCCAACATGACCATGTTCAGTCAATCGGCTCGTGTGGGAAGAATGTGCCAGTGTGTCACAACACCTACACCAACTTTACTAAGTAATATTACTGTAGTACTAGTTGCGGACTTGCGGTGTGCATGTTAATAGTGAAGTTTACACGTGGTTACCATGTTTTAAACGTGTAAAACTGAAGAGATCTATAGGTATTGGCATTTTGGCAGTAACAGCTGCCAGGCAAGAAATAGCAGAAACTCGAGCAAATTTAACTAGTGTCGTAATTATTATTGTAATCTTACATGTCATTAATATCTTATTATAATCAAAATAATCTGATTAATTCGATTATTTTAAAATAATCATGAATTTCCAACCCTGCATGATACTAATTTGGTGGTGGGTTAGTTTGTCAGTGTCGTGAGTCGTGTCACGATAAGCAAAAGTTCATAACAGTGGCCTATTTTGTTCCTTCTGTTGTATATTTTTTCTGTTTGTATTATTTCTGTTTATCTTTACATAATGTACAGCAGTTGGTATATTGTGTCCTGCGTAACTAAGTTTAGTGAAGGTAATAGAGTCAAGAGTTTTTTTAAAATTTATTTATTACAGTAGGCTAGATGAATTATGTATATGTAAAAACTTGCATTTTTCTTGTGTTTGTCCACTGTGCACGATAATTTTGCTACATTAAACGCAAACCTATGAACTGGAATTCACATTTGTATTGTTGGGGGCCTAGGAATTGCAAAAAAATTTAATTTCCATATCTTTGAATGTTTATAGAAAATTACGACTTTTCCTGCTTTCCAACAACCATATCTACAAGGTGGTATCACAATCGACAGAACTGGCATCAACTTCCCCACCAAATCAAGGTAAATCCATGCAAAAATAAACAAAAATGAGCCGATCGTCAAACGTGGCATAAAGTTGCCTCAACAATTGGTCACAACAGTCAGTCACAATGTACAAGTACGTTAAACAGGTAGAGTTCGGAAGTTTAAACGTTTTTGAAAGGTTTCTCAAAAACTTGCGTAAAAGTTGCAAAAGCTATTTATGTGTAGGATGCACTAAAGTAGCGAGATTGTTTGATCTTTTCTCTAAGTTATATTCAGGTTTTTGTTGTTTGCAGCAACTGGTAAACAAACAAAACATTTTTTCCAGTACTGCAGGTGTTGTCGGCTGTCACAGACAGCAAGAAATTCTGACATCTTACTGAATATGCTAATTTCGTAGTTAGCCTAGCATGTGATATAACCTAAAAGTAACTTTTTATCTTGCAACTTTTACGTGCGTAAGTAATGATTCACCTATTGCTTCTTCCATGCTCACAAATAAGTGACATGCATGTGCATGAATGCTGAAAAAAAAGGTCTCCCTGTGCTCCAGGCTGTTCACAATGAATATATGGTAGCGATTTTTACTCTGAAAGTTCATTTTAACAATTCGAAAGTTTAGAACACAAAAACGCTTAATTTCAGATCTTGAATACTTAACAGTATTTTGCAAATTTTCAACAGACTAGACGCTCGTCTGCCTTCATCAGGCATGTCCCGAAATGGACATGCTTAGGAATATCTGAAAGGTGGAGATCTATTCTTTCAATCAATCCTAACCGAAATTATTTAAATTAGACAGGGACCGTCCTACATCCATTTAAAGGTGAAGAGCTAATAGCGTAGCGGCAGAGCGTATGGTAATTTTTGAATTCGAAATGCTCTTGCGAGCCCTGTAATAGCCCGAAATAGACATGCTTAGGATTTTCTGAAAGGTGAGCTATTCTTTCCATAAATCCTAATCAAACTTGTTTAACTTAGATAGGAACCATCTACGCCCATTTAAAGGTGAAAAACGTAGCGACAAAAGCTAAGGGGATTTACGACTTCAAAAGTGGTCTTCCAAGCCCTCTAATAGCCCGAAATGGACAAGTTTTGGATTTTCTGAAAGGTGTGGGTCTATTCTTTCCATCAATCCTAACTACAAAATTGTTTAACGTAGATGGGGACCGTCCTACGTCCATTTAAAGGAAGAGGCAACCTGTGTAGCAGCAAACGCGTGTGGTGATTTTCGAATTCGAAATGCTGTTGCAAGCCCTGTAATAGCCCGAAATAGACATGCTTATGATTTTGAAAGGTGGTGATATATTCTTTCTATCATTTCCTAACCTAAATTATTTAATTTAGATACGGAGCGTCCTATTCCCATTTAAAGGTGAAAAGGTAAATGGGGTATTCGCGAAAGCGTATGGTGATTTTCGAATTCAAAGTGTTCGTGCTAACCCTGTAAAAGCCCAAAATGTCGGCATGATTAGGATTTTCTAAAAGGTGCAGCTGTATTCTTTCCATTAATGCTAACCGGAGTTGCTTAGCTTAAATACAAATATGAGTTTTACAATGGCACTTTGAAATTGAAACTAATCACTACACCAATAGCAGCTACACCTTTAAACGGGCGTAGGACGGTCCCTATCTAAGTTAAACAACTTCGGTTTAAGTTTGGTGGAAAGAGTAGATCCTTATCTTTCAGAATATTCTAAGCATGCCTATTTCGGGCTATTAGAGGGCTCGCAAGAGCATTTTAACAGCCAATAGAAAAAAAGGATAATTCGCGCAAATTAAGGGTGATGTATTTTAAATACGATTTTGGGTTTCAGTTTCAAAGGTTGATTTTGTTTAAAAGTTGTATATCACCTTTCCTGTCAAGAATTGTGAACTGAACGTTTTTGCTTCGCATTATGCTGTTGATTTGTTGAGGTTAAGGAGTTACAGCCAAAAAGCCCGTTTTTTTTTTTTTTTGGGGGGGGGGGGGAGGCTAATTCACCTCCTTTTCCTTGGGGGATGGGGTGAACCTGTTACCATAACTAGGCTATTGTTTTCAGTTGCCCTTCATGTGCATCCATACCAAATTCGATGCTTTCACAGTGAACAATTCATTCCCCTAGCCTGCCAACTATAGTATAAAATGATGTGCAGTACATCCGTCATCGTGTAATAATTCGGCAACGGTGCCATCTTTTTAACATTGTTAGGACTTGTTGGAAAGAGAACAAAATTTGGAACAATTCGTACGATCAGGCTTAATGTTTTTTTTTATTAGCTAGTTTGGCTGTTATTTTAATTCAAATGTGATAATGCCTATTGAAAATCACTTAAAATTGATATTTTGTGAGCTGTATCCCCATATCTGTCGAACCTCTGTTAATGTGTCGTAGGATCTTATTTGTGGCTCACAAAATTATCTTTTCAACAAGCCGTAGAAAATCGAAATTGGTCTTACATGTGGGCACCATATCCAAAAATGTTCCGTTTGCCACAGTAAAGATATTCAGAAGGAATCATGTTTTTTCCCAGAAGTGCACGATTCACCTAAAATTTGGCTCTTAGCGCTTATCTGGATTGGGTGAAGCATAATGTAGCACTTGTCATTTTCAAACTTGTTTAATCCATTGTTTGTTGCTAACTCCATTTGAGAATATAAAAGATCCGTGGAAATAACAATGAATTTGAAAAAGCGAAACGTTAAACCAAGTAAGACTACTGATTGTACCCTCACCCACCCCACAGCCGTCCAGTAGCGGATCCAGGATGACATTTTAGGAGGGGTGATTACAGTTCAGCTAGGGGTTGAGAACACTACTTATCAATAGCGGTTCCAGCTTCAGATTTGGGGGGGGGGGGGATGGACAGTGTTCGTACACAGCCTTGAAAAGCCTTAAATGTGAAAACCGAAAATTCAAGGCTTGAAAAACCTTGAAAATTGGAATGTTTGTTGGTGGGGCCTTGAAATGACCTTGAATTTTATGAATGTAGCGTAAATCTTGGATTAAACGCTCATGGGCTTATGCAGTTAACTTGGAAAAAATAAGGGCTGGGCTTTAAATCAAGCATTATCAATTTTCTAACCTTTCTGGACATCTATTACAGAAAATTCGAAGCTTTTGAACGATCTCTGAAAGACCAATTTATACATCTTTTTAATTGCTGTGTAGAAGGGAGGAGGCTTAGTTGAGAGATGCCCAGGCCTTGTGCAGATGCTAGGAGCTAAAGTAAGAGTCCACTATTACTACAGAGAGGGAGCAGGGGCCAGTAAACAGCAAGCAGTACTATCTTTATTCACATCGTATAACTTTCGGGTAATTTTTCGTAAAAAAACGATAATTTGAGGGGTGGGCTTTAACTCCACTATATTTCATGCTTTTGACTTTACTGCATTTTAGGGAGGTGGGCTTTAGCTTCAACTGGGCTTTTAATACACGATTTACGGTACTTTGTTTGGAATGAGGTTAATGCCATGACAGTAATATTAATTTAGGTATAAATTATATTAAAGCAGAAACAAATTGAGTAAATAAATAGAAATAATTTTGTCAGCCAAATCCATTTCTTCTGTGAACGATGCTCCCCTCCGATTGGACTGTAAACAGAAAAGAGAGGTGCCGTGCAGTGCAAGCAATTTTTGCCTGAAGGGCAAGTGCTGTTCCACTGACTGTTAGTTGCAGTATTTCTCCTTTGTCCTTATCCATTGGTGAAAGGGAGGACGTAATGCTTGTCATAGTTTACGACGGTTTAGCTTCCTATTGCAAACTAAGAGCACAATGATGCCAACGATGACATCTGAAAAAAATATTGGAAATTTTGAGAATCTACCATGCGAAGAGCCTTGAAATTGGTTGAAAGCTAGCCTTGAAAAGCCTTGAAAACGGTTTCGTCTGTTATGTGCGAATCCTGGATGGAGAGGCGGCCCATGGACGTGACGGCGTGTCAAGTATTGTGAGGCATTTGACGACTTCTGCAAAAGCTTTTTCTCACTAGACCTGTTAACAAAGTAGGCATATTCTTTACACCACCAATGTCTTTACACAAAAGAATTCTAGATAGGGCTACTTTGTTTATAATTTGGGGTACTGCGCAGGAAAGCCCATGCTTGGATTTTTCTTTGAGCTTTTGTGCTGTTATGTCCCGCCTTTCAACTCGTATATCGTAAAATTGGCAACATTTTGAAAACAAGACGGTAAAGATTAACAGAATTCTTAATATAACAATTATGCTGTATCAAATTGTATTACTAAGATTCGCAATCAGTGAAGTCGCGACTTTTAAAAATAGCATCATGGTGGTTGACTGTTTAAATTAAAAGGTTTTAGGAGGGGCGATCACTCCCCCCGCCCCCCCCCCCCCCCGCTAGATCCGGGCCTGCAGCTGTCTCGAATGTATGTCTATTAGAAGTCTCCACTTTGCCAGTAGACCTTAGAAAGCACTTGCCATTTCTTAATTTCTGCCCACCAGATACCAATGTACAATGCACGATTTCTAGTCGTCGGCAGAAAATTTATACTACCTGTAAATTTAATTGCATTCAGTTCCTGAGTGCTCTTTTGTGACTTGAGGTTTTTTCGCTCTCCTGATACGACCAATGCGCAACCCCACCGCGCATGCGTCACCATGCGCAGCCCTCCTATAGAAGCAGACGTCTCTCCCCTGGCGGCCATCTCTTTTCCTCAAGCTCGCCGTGTGCGCATCGCTTCAAAGACTCTCCTGACCTCCGCCCATTGAAAGTGCCCGAAGCCTTCGCCGAACGTCAAGTCCAATTGGAACCACTAGGGAAGACAACCTTCGCCGAAGGGAACGTTCGCCGAACGTGCTGCCCGTCCTTCGCCGCAAGCACCAAGAATGCTCACGCTTCCACCTACTAGACCCATGCAGATTGTCTTTGCAAGTGTCATGAACGTTCACCGAACGTACTACCCAAATCCCTCGCCGCAAGCATCATGAATGAACGCAACACCAAAAGCCTTCGCCGAAAGTTTTTCAAGTCCAAGCTAAATCAACTGCCAAGTGAAGAGGACCTTCCCCAAACCTTCACCACAAGCCCATGGGGAGTGAACCTTCACCGTAAGGCAAACCTTCGCCGAAAGTAAATCCTTCGTCGAACACAAGCTCGCCGAACACAAGAAAGCCTTCGCCAAACACAAGTTCGCCGAACACAAACAAAGCCTTCGTCGAACACGAAGCGTTCGCCAAACACAATCAAGCAAAGAAGACCTTCCCCAAAACCTTCACCGCAAGTTCAAGGGAAGACAACCTTCACCATCAAGCAAGCCTTCGCCTGCAAGCAAGCCTTCGCCGAACGCACAACCTTCGCCAAACGCAACAAGCCTTCGCCGAACGCACAACCTTCGCCGAACGCACAACCTTCGCCGAACGCAACAAGCCTTCGCCGAACGCAGCAAGCCTTCGCGGAACGCACAACCTTCGCCGAACGCAACAAACCTTCGCGGAACGTACAACCCTTACAGAACATTCGCTGGAACACAAGCCTTCAACAACACAAGTATTACGTTCGCCAATATGCAAACCTTCGCCGAAGTTGACCTACAAAGGAACCTTCAACACCTCCGGCTACATTGTCTTCACAAGAATCATAAACGTTCGCTGAACGTTCACGAACATCTCATCCACAACCCTTCATCGTTCGCCGAACGTCACAACTGATGAACCTTCGCCGAACGTCTCACCTTCACACCCTCACCGAAGACATGCCGAACGCTCTTGGATAACTAATCCACAACCCTTCATCGTTCACCGAACGTTACAACTGATGAACCTTCACCGAACGTCTGGCCTTCACACCTTCACTGAAGACGCACCCTTGACCCTTCACTTGCCGAACGCTCATGAATGACTCATCCACAACCCTTCATCGTTCGCCGAACGTCACAAGTGAGGAACCTTGACCGAACGTCTTGCCATCGAACCTTCGCCTAAGACACACCTTTAACCCTTCACACGCCGAACGTTCACGAACGTCTCATCCGCAACCCATCATTGTTCGCCGAACGTCACAATTGAAGAACCTTTGCCAAAGGCCCCTCTTTGACCCTTCATTCGAACCTTTGCTCCTTCGTCCGAACCTTTACTTAAAAACCCTTGCTGATGCAACCATTATGGATCTGTTGTCCTTTCGACTTCCTGCTACACCACCACCTGCAGGCCCATGCATTGTTTTGCCTTCACCAACTCAACCTAGTCTCAACGATCAATCATCTTCTTTTCAATGATCTCACGGCACCAGTGATCAACGTTTCCCCTCGAAGACTGAAAACTTTTTCCTGCCCTTCCGCCATCCTCACGCTTCACTTCATTTGTACGTGAATGGATTGCACATTGTTCTGCAAACGTCTCTCATAATAAAACTCTCATCCAAGGTCCATCCCCTGCACTTCCTTCATCAATATTTTCATGACAAGCTACGTTGCCCCATCCTCTCCTACTCATCTTCAACTTAGCTGCTCATGAATGCTCAACGGCATCACAAACTTCTTGCGCTCAATGCCCTTCCTGGCTTCTGCGTCTTCATCTCTTTATCACACTGTGATTCAACCTGACGACCTTCACCCTAATAACCTGAAGCCTTCATCAAGCGCTCACCATCAATACATCTCAACCTGAACATCTGCCGCCAAAAACTTTGTTCGTTACTTTTCGTTAAAAATTCCCTGTACTTTTTGCATGATTCTTAAATACTAATCCTGCTCCTCCACCTTCCCCACACACCATCAGTGTGTGGGTCTCATTGACAATTGATCTTCTTTCAATGAACGACGTACCTCCAAGCAACCTGAAATGTCGTTCGATCAGCTCATCTTGGAACTTCTACACCTTCTCGAAGGACTCGGCGTTACAACTGCCACCAACACATGTCATCAATCCTCTACCTCTGAACTGAAGTCTCACTGCCGGATTTCTCTCAACGTTTGAGTAAGGAACAACTGGAATTGAACATAAACTCGGCTAAGACTCAGCACTCCTCGCTACCTCGCCTTAATCCCGTGGCTTCCCCCCTGGGAAAAGTAGGTTTCTTTACCTGAGAAAACCTTCCTCTACTATGTCGTGGTCAAAACGAGCCTTCTGGACTCGTTACAACAAACCAAACTGATCCGAATCTGATCTCCATGTCTATGCACTAATGCCGGCCGTATTCTGACACTCTTGCGCCTGCAACCGATCCGCCACAATCTCAATCTTAATCCCAATCTCTTGCAACCGTAGCATCAACATTCTTTGGGACCACACTATCCGTACTGTTGTTCCCAAAGGCATTCCTCAAGAGAATCGACTGTAACCAACATCTGGGCTACTAACCTGCAGTTATCATGTACACAACCACCTACACTCTGTACAATGGATTGACTCATGAATCAAGTTACTGACACTTCACACAGCTGCCCTTCCTAACCTGCGAACCCCTCAAGATGATGTCTTTCACTCCGTCAACACATTCCAATGGTTCACTATACATAGAAATCCCACCATGTCAACCTTTCGGAAACCACAACTTCACCCGACCTCAATGACCTGTGGTCTTCTAAATAACGTCCGATTCACCTCGTGGACTCCTCCACCAAGCAAAAGACAACCAGTCCATTCATGGATGCACCATATTCATTCACGACAGGCTAAACGACGAATGCCTCCAACACTTCAACCTGTCCAACATCCGGAATCTTGTGAGAAATCAACCTCTTCATTGTCCCCCACAACCCATTGTCCCCCACAACCTTGGAACATCCCCACCATGGGAATTTTTCACAACTCTCCCTCCCTTCTTCAACCTTTGAAGTGAACAAACTCCTCAAGAATAATGCCGTCCTCTTGACTCGCGGATCAGACACCACTCCTCACAATCTCACTTGAATCTTGAAACCTGAACTCTGCCATCTCTAATGCATCTTAACAACTAACTCCTCAACAAATCCGATCCTCCAGAAGCACTCCATCAACACACTTCCTTCCTCTTTTCAGCAAATCATTCAAACCCGCTGAAAGTATTCATCACTCCGTCAAAGGACGACATCTAAGCCGCTGAAGCCGACCCCCTCGGGACTGCCCGTATATGAACGGCCGAAACGAATCTCTCCAGGATGGTCTGCCAACCTAAACATTCTCCTGACTTTCCGCCAACCTGAAACACGCCACTATCATAAAGCATACGAGACCTTCCGACACACTCTCTTCAATGACAATCTTCCAGATCCGTGATCACTTTCGACCACCTGAACTTCAAATCTGTCTAGTCCATACCGACTACAGCATATCTATGAGCTCTGATCCGGAAAGGTGGAACCTGATACCAACCTCTTCATATCCTCATCAGATTTCTTGAACTTCGCCAAGGTGTCTACACTACACTCCATGAAGACCTCCCGTTCTCGAACCCACAGTCCCGTCCAATCTTACATCTGCATAAGCGTGCACCTTCGATCCTACTATCATTACATTGAATTAAACCATCCGAATCACCAGCAATGAAATTCGTATTTCCTACAACAAGCTCTATAACATTCACTACGTATGGTCGATTCACCAATCTTATCAATTGAAGGTGAACTTAATACATCCCTAACGCCAGAACAACTATTCCTTCTCACTGGCTGATTCTGTACGGCTTCTACCATCCCACCAAAATTAGCTACTGCTCCTGACACACTCGGCCTTCAAACTGCAGGAATCAATTACTTCCTCCATGACCCTAGAACCCTCGTTCTATAAACTCTTTGAGGATTATGGACCTTCCATCAACCAGGATCCCAATACGACCTTCCACTCGTCCTGGAATCAATCAAACCCTTTTCATCACCAATCATCATTCTACAACACATTGTTTCCGAACAATCCATGAAGGACACCTTGCCATGACTAAGACCTTCACCATGAAGCCACAGCTAACATCTGATCCTAAATGCAAGGAAGTTGAACACATCACTTCCTCCCACCACACAGAAACCCTCGACCACTGCAACAATAAGAGGGCCATCAGACAAAACCTCCATCAAATAAATGGCGGAATCACCATGGTCATAGCACTTTAACTCAGGGCATTTTCAACCTCATGGGCAATTCAAAATCACATCTCCAGAGTCTAAATTCTTCAGACAACATCGTGGAGATACCAATCTGTCCTCACTAGTCACCATTTCTATGACATAACAAGACAGAAACAAGAGCCTCATCGTCTGGGTTCATTAATGACAGCCAGACGTGTCGTCTCACCCCCCCCCTCCCCTTATGCACTTAATTAAAAAAAAAAGACCTTCCGAAGACGGAAACAAGACCCCCAATTGGAATCCTCCAGATGACGGTAGCAAGACCACACATCAACCTCCTGTTTCTGTTATTTCAAAGTGCAAAGTTTTTATCAAACTTTGGGGGAACCAGTCGCAACCCGGGGTAACTCGCCATGATGGTGCCCGCCACCTATATTGACGAGGTCAACTGTAAATGCAATTAAATTTACAGGTAGTATACATTTTCTGCCGACGACTAGAAACCTAAATTTTGGGGGGGTTAAAATTAGTTTCTATTGTCTTACGAAAATTTATACTACCTGTAAATACCCAACCTTCCTCCCCTCTTGAGCCACCATCATGGTTGACATATCGAGAGGAAAAGAGATGGCCGCCAGGGGCGAGACGTCTGCTTTTATAGGAGGGCTGCGCATCGTGACGCATGCGCGGTGGGGTTGCGCACTGGTCGTATCAGGAGAGCGAAAAAACCTCAAGTCACAAAAGAGCACTCAGGAACTGAATGCAATTAAATTTACAGGTAGTATAAATTTTCGTAAGACGATAGAAACCAATTTTAACCCCTCCAAAATTTAGTTTTTTTTAATTTACGCATTTACAGAGCTGTACAATTTTCTGTAACCTAGTATTTCAGAAAAAAATATTGGAGGGGGGGGGGGGGGGAGAATTGGCCACTCATGATCACGAGCCATTTCTGAGGCAGTATTTCTGTCGCCTGGCTGAAACCTAAAAGCGGTTTTTGTGTAACTAACTGAATAAAAACCCGGGTAAATCTATACCTAATAAATTGGAAAGTACCAGCCCTAGAGCGAATGCAGCCGATACAATGTACGTAAGCAGCCTGAATAATTGTAGCTGATGTTCCATAAACAGCGAGATAGGAATTGTGTTTGTAATTTTGGTCTCTTGGGACAGAGAGAGAGAAAAACCCTATGTGCACTCGGCAGTAAACGATAGTGGCAGAATAGGACAGCGTGGCACTAGATCTACAATACAGTAACATGAGAAGCTTGGAGTTGTTGCCTGTAACAAACATACACTAAGTATTAAACTATTGTGTTGGCACAACAGAAGCAGTGAAGTGACCTGTTGTATCGACGGTACGTTTTCTGCCATCCTTTACCAGAATGCAACTCGACAGCACTGCCTCAGGAGGTAGGTGCAAAAAAGTTCTGATTCTGCTAGGCCTAGGCATGCGTGTGGAACTTGTACTTGAATATGTAGGAACAAGCGGATGCACACAGGTAGCAAAAATCCCTCCAGAAGCTGCACCACACACCCGAAATGTGTACATCCCAAAAGATTGTAAAATTAATAACCCCTAGTCTTGCATCCTACCCATGCAAAACTAAATTTCTGTTGTAGTTCTTAAGCCTTTTTAACTCTGTAAAAGTGTGCATCTAAACTGAGCCAGTTTCTCATATAGTTCTCCCTCTCCCCTAACCCAAAAAATATACAGTATGTATAATGTGTAAACATGTTTTCTTCGAACTGTGGTCTGTTGTACCTACCAACTGTACCTACCTAGCCTACTGGTTCGTGCTTTAGTCACCAAATTTTTGTTACAGCTGAATTATAAGCGGAGTATTATCTCACCATTACTCATCTGAAGTTGAAGTGGTGTCACAAAACTTGCACGATGTGGCCATCGCTGGATTGTTGTCAACAAAATATGCTTCTGTCTTTACAAACAAATGGTAATGGCCTTTGTGGTAGATTCGGTGTCCTAACTACAAGTTCACTTCCTGTAGAGGTTAGTCATAGACTTAACGAGTAGCCCAGACTGATTTTGTGTTCATATATGTTGTTTGATTATCTTGTAGTACATTTTGTCGGCCGATTTTGTTAAGGTTTGTTTTTGGCACCAATCATTCCTAACTTTTATTCGAGCAATTTTAAGTCCTTACAGCGTAAAATTTATTTGCCTTAGGGTAGGGTACGCAAAATAAAGTTTCTCAGACAAATAATTTCCCATAGTAGATAGGCATGCATATTTTTATAACCGAGAATATAAAACTGTTCAACAGGTCCTTTAAGTCAAGGTACAAGGTCATAATATACTAAAGAACTACCATTTGCATAATTTTTAACGAGATTTTAGAAAGTGAGTTATTCTTTTTTGCTAGAGGATAGCTTAAATAGGAGCTCGTGCATCACAGCAATTACTGTAAAATTGCCTATTAAAATCCCATGGGCCGTTATAAATGAATTCGATAAAAAAACGGGAAGGGCCGTAATCCCGTAACAAAGTTATCCGGTAATTTATTTTTCAAATTTTGTTTCAGGGTGGGTTTTTAGGCTTACCTCCATCTCAGAAAAGTTGGCGTTTATGCAATCATTCGTTTACAGTGCGATCATTCTGTGTACAGTTGAGCATTAACGCAATGCTTTTTTTTTCTCATTTATTTGTGAATTTATTTTACTAGTTCGTATTATGTATGAAGCTTTTAATTTTCTGCAGAAAAACCATAATTTAAGGGGATAAAATATTGATTTCCTTAAATGTATGATATCTTTAGTCAATTTCTAGCAGAAAAATAAGATTTAAAAGGGGTGGGCGGCTGTTAATAGGTTATTTCACAATTTATGACCTTAAAGCACACAAAAAGAATATACCTAACTGCATGGAAGAACAAAGATCTATTTCGTTTTCGTTCTCCAAAATTGGTGCTGCATATTTCCTTTACATGGAAGGACAAATATGAATAAGTGTAGTCAACAAACATTAAAAAACCCAGTTCTGTTTAATTTTGGGGGGGGGGGGGGGGGGATAGGCTAGGGGATGGGAGAAAGGATGCCAAAAAAAATGCCTGCTAGGCCATATGTCAGCGAGGACTTTTTTGCCACACATCTTCCTAAAGTTTTTAAATATTGGCCTACATGTGTTCAATCCATTATTTAGTCTTCTATAGGCTATTATGGGGGAAGTCGGAAAAATAAAGCCGATGATTGAGAACTGGTAAACCTATCACACAATTTGTTACTGTAAGTGCGAGGAGAAAAAAATACAAAAAAAATAATTGAATAGCCTAGGTCAAGTCGTATTTAAAAAAAATGCCTACACATGGAAAAAATCAAATGTTGAGCTGAAACTTGAATTTGAACATCACAATATACCCAACTACATAACTTTCTTTTTCTTTTTTTTTGTGGGGGGGGGGTAGAGAGACATTAAAATTTTTGAATGTAGCTGGTTGCTAGGCCTACATACGTACATATTTTTTTCAACTTTGTCCTTCCATGTAAAGGAAGTTTGAAAGTATCGCATTGCCTACTATGAAAATTAATTTTAAAGTTGAAAATTCACCTTTTTTTCACAAACAAAACAATAACATAAGCGTAAAAAAAGGAGAATTTTCAACTTTAAAATTAATTTTCATAGTAGGCAATGCGATACTTTCAAACTTCCTTTACATGGAAGGACAAAGTTAAAAAAAGTATGTACGTATGTAGGCCTAGTAACCAGCTACGTTCAAAACCTCTTGAATGCCAAAAACATTAAGTTGAATTAGCCACAGAAGGCCAAAAATAATTCTACTGTAGGCTTTTTAATTCGACGTGTCACATGTCGAATTAATGTGGTTGTGGCCGACAAACGGGGGTAGCCCGTTTACGTCAGCGATATCTCCTCAAAAACCAGACACATTTGTTCAATTCTGATCCGACGAAATTCAAGTATGCTGGTGGGTGAGTTGCAGTACGCCAGCACACAAGGTATTATGCTGTAGTTAATTTAGTTAGGCCGGTTTTAGTTCGCTAACCTCTAAAAAGGTCTCTGAGCGAAAAACCGTCGTCAAATAGTCCACGATCATTGGCTGTCGTCAGCGCTTCCTCAGCATAAAGGTGTGCGCGCAACGCCCATCATACGAACAATTGCGGCGTGTAACTGCACATTTCGGCAAGTCATCTATTCAACATTGCGGTCAGTTAGAGGCTATCGTGTACGTCGAGATGGTTCATCTCGTATGGCGCAGAACAACACAAAGTGAGTCATCACTTACCTTTGCGGTGATCTGGATGATACACCGAATTTCTATGATTGAATCTGGACGGTACAATGAATGCGATGCTCGTATAAGTCCTTTGCTGTTAATTACTGCGCCATCCTCGCTGCTTTTCAGGTGCGATATATTACAGTATTTTATTACGCGTATTTGTGGTGTTGTTTCCTATTGTACGAGTTGAGCAAAGCGAATGATGTCCCGTTTTCACAGTGGCGGACTGGCCAGAGGGAGGGAAGGGCGGGATATTCCTAATGGCCTCTGACTTTCAGATTTTTTTAAATACGTAACAGGAAGACTCACGTAAGTTTTATTGGTTCGACATTAGTTTTAACCACAGATTTAAAATTACAAATAATAATAATAAAGATAATTATAAAACGCTAGTAAAACATGTACTTTGTATTGAGTAGCCTAACAAAAATTGGCCACATGAAATTGCAGTGATATATTCAATGTGGACTTTGTCACAATTTTCGTGTGAATATTTTAACTTTTGTTAATACACCTAAAAAGTGTAAATAAATTTAAAGTAGTCAACCTGACGTACCATCAGCACAATATGATTTCTCCTACTCCCCCCCTCCCCACCAAATTACCTGCTGAATGTATGAAATATGGTGTTCAAAGATTTAAAAAATGTAAAAGTCTGATGAACAAGAACAACGGGTACGGGAAACTGTAAAACAACGAAGCTTTCAGTTTGTTTTTAGTAAGAATTTCAGTGATTGCATCGTCGCACACAAGATTCTGGCTCATTTGCCGTATCGTAGTAGCAAAAGTTATACGAGACAATTTTTTTTAATATAATGTGCAATATAGTAGATATTCTTCAGTACACCATGCATTCAGATTTTTTAATAGTGTCCTGTTGGTATGTCTGCCGTTCCAACTTCATACGTCAATTAGATATTCTCCATCGCAGAATCCTCCTCACTGTGTTACAAGATTGGGATCCTTCCCTATGCCTACGGCGCGTTTTTACCTCATTAATGCAGTCATTTATGCAAAATATTGCGTCACTTCCGCCTCTATCCCACTTCCCCCTACCCTGCTCGCGTCCACTCACTCTTTTTCTTGCCGCTGGCGCGTGCAGTCATAATTTCTTAAGCTAAGATTGTAGAATTACTAAGGGGAATTCGTTTCGAACTATCGTTTTCGCAGTTGAACTGAAGTGCGCCATCTTTCCAAGCAAGGCAGCGTGGCTACGAGGCTACGCGATTTGTTGTGAGTATTTCTATCGATACTGGTTGGAGAGTATTAAGATGGCGGCCGGCATGGCGACGGCAGATTTTGCGAGAACGAAAAACGTGGCGGCCTGTTCGGCCGGCCAAGTGCGTCCGCACGTGGATATAATTGCTTCTTGAGAACGTTGCGGCAGTGGATTAATACGGATTGTCAGGTTCGTAGTATTTATTTTTGGTTTGTGTGGCGGAATTTGGCAGAGAAGTGTGTTTGGGAGTTCAGATGTGAAACCCATTGTCGGAGTCGGTAACTGACCGAACCGACAGGAGCCGCGAGTGGCGGACGGTGGAAAAAAGTGGTTGGAAAAGTAGTTGTTGGTGATAAAAAAGTACGAATGGGTCTGTTTTAAAATTTTTTGTTTTTTTTGGGGGGGCAATGCGGAACGCTGGGGCGTGTAAGGCATTGGCTCTACCGAGTGCAAATGGGTAATTTTTGTTGGATTGGATTGTTGGTGAACATAAGCTGGAACGGAGCTTGGAAATAATGAGCACATGGCGTGCTGGAAGTTTGAGAGGCCATAGGGCAGAGTGGGCGGCCATTGGGGCGTCGCCGGCAGTGTTGGATATTGTAGACGGTTCTGGTCTAGAGTTGGGAAATACGCCACCGCTGAGAGCGGTTTCGGCGAGACCGCCATTATTTGACGATGCGAATGAGATTGCTCCGAAATTGAGCGAGATGTTAGCTCAAGGTGTACTTGAGAGAGTGAAAAGCGGGAGTGTAGGATGTGTCACCAAATTTTTCAGTGGCAAAGCCAGTCGGATCGATCAGGATAATTTTGAACCTGAAAGGCTTGAATGAGTTTGTAGTGGTACGGAAGTGCTACTTGGATACACTACCGAGGGTAGTAGAGCATTTACAGCCAGGGTAGTGGATGGCTACCATCGATTTGTCGGGCGTTCTATGCAGTGGCAATAAAGGACGGTGCACGACTATTGTTAATGTTTTCCTGGCAAGGTTGTCTTTACCGCTTTTTGTGTGCTGCCATTAGGGTTGGCTTCGGCCCCGGGTACTTTTATGAAGCTTATGTCAGTGGTGAGGCGCTTCTTGCTCCGGGCAGGTGTGTTAATTTTCGTTTACCTGGATGGTTTTGCAGTGGTAGGCCCGTCCGCAGCAGGTGTGCGGCGTGAGGTGCGTAACGTGTTGGAAACCTTGCGGAAGTTGGGCTTTTTCGTAATTTGTGGAAAGAGTGTGCTGGTGCTGTCGCAGGTCTTGAAATTGTTGGGTATGATGTTGGATCTGCAGTCAGCCCGTTTTGTGCTGCTGCCTGAGAAACATGCTCGTATGGTACGATTGGTTGCGGGACTCCAATGGGACCCGGTCACTGTTGTTAAGGAGCTTCCATGGTTGTTGGGACTGGCAGAAAGTTAGTGTGCCGTGGAAAACGGCGAGTTGCACACGCGTTGATGGCAACACGACCTGGGGACCTAATCTTTCCCAATCTTGTAAACAGTGCAAGGATCTTGCGAGGATTTGAACTGGTGGTTGAGTCGCTCGGTGGTAGTGAAATCCTGGGTCTCTGTGGAGGTGCAGTAGTGGTAACAACGGGCGCCTCGGACATGGGCTGGGGACCAGCCTCTGGGGATTCGCAAGCGCAGGGAAGGTGGCAGCCCAGGGAGGCTGCCTTGCATAAAATGCGAGAGAATTATTGGCTATGCTAAAGGCGCTAGACGTTTTCGGAGACCTGGTCAGGGGACGGGTCGTGCGAATCCTTTCGGATAATGTGGTAGCCGTGTCATACACGATTCATCAAGGGGGACGAAGTCCTAGATGCTTAATGCCATGGTCCGTTGCCTAGAGCAGCATATAAGTCAGCTGGAGTGTGTGGTACAGGCGGCATTTGTGCCGGGGAAGTTGGATATGACAGCGGATGGTTTTGTCTCGAATTTGCTGGGACAGATTTGACTTCCGATTGGGTACTGCGGCGTTCCAGAGGATTCGTAGGTGGTTTGGGACGCCAAACGTGGACGGGTTCACATCAGAGGCGATGGCCCAATTGCAGCGATTTGGGTCGTGGGGATGCTGCCCATGGGCCGAGTTTGTGGAAGCGTTCAGTGGGAACTGGGGCCCGTTCTTCCCGTACCTTTTCCCCCGTGTCCTTTAATTGGACCTTGCATCGACGAGCTCGTCGTGGATCGAGTTGAATGGGCAGTTCTGGTGACGCCGTACTGGCAGTGTGCGGCCTGGTTTGTCCGGCTGTTGGCCTGCGCCAGGGAGGGACCGTATCCCTTGCGGAGCACAGGGGCCCTCCTCTGGGACCCGTACTTAGACGCCGAGGTGGCGGATGAGTGGGTTCCCTGGGTAGTCTGGGGGGTAGTTACAGGCTGATTACTGAGTGGGACCAAGGTCACCGCAGCCATCTTCGGAGCGATTCCGGGGTGTGCACAGCTTACTAATCTATCCCAATCTTGTAACACAGTGAGGAGGATTCTGCGATGGAGAAACGAAGATTCTCCCAGAGAACTTGTTCTCGCCAGGAGAATCTAAGTTCTCTGAGTCGAATCCGACGAAACTGTGTTACAAACACTGCCCGCCCGCCTCCCTGCATGGAATCGTGCGTTCGCAGCAAGAAAAGAGTGAGTGGACGCGAGCAGGGTAGGGGGAAGTGGGATAGAGGCGGAAGTGACGCAATATTTTGCATAAATGACTGCATTAATGAGGTAAAAACGCGCCGTAGGCATAGGGAAGGATCCCAATCTTGTAACACAGTTTCGTCGGATTCGACTCAGAGAACTTAGATTCTCCTGGCGAGAACAAGTTCTCTGGGAGAATCTTCATTTTTTTATTCTACCATAACGACGCGTCGAATTACTAATGCAGTGTTAGTGCATCTTGTTTTTTGCTATACATCTTTTTCATATTAGCGTACATGCAGGAAGACAAATTTGCTAGCCTTCATCTTTTACAGGGCATTGAGGAAGAGGTGGGAAAATAAAGCTGATAAAACTGGTAAACCCACACACAAAATTTAATGTCAGTCTTATAAAAAAAAAAAATTCTTGTTTTATTTTAAGGCAAGGTTGAAACTGAAGACATTTACGCCTACATGGAAAAAAATCAAATCAGGAGTTTAAAACTTGAATTGAACAGTCATTAAAATTTCTTCATGTTTTTCGACAAAAAAATTAATTTATCTACTCTTTCGGGACAGAGTCGGTTCCTGTTTGGTGACACGAATGTTCCTGTGGTGCTAAACATTTTCTCACTCGGTGCTGAAGACGGGGGACAAGAAAGAAAACGCCTGGCGACGTCACCTAGGGGTTTGGCACATGGGTTGGTTTTTACATATTTTGCCCAATACGCGAAAGGATCCTGCACGTCGTTGTGGTCGTCTACCAGCTCAATTGTTGCATCCTTTAAATAGTGTTCTACAACCTGATCTGCTGTGACTGGCCTTGAAGCGAGTGTTTCACTTTGGCGATTTGCAGTAGCCTGTTTGAGGCAACTTTAAACTTCTTTTTCGGTGGAGGTCCGACAGGCTATGCTTCAGGTATTGCTGGCGGTGTTACTGGCATTACTTTTTTAACTTTGTCTTTCAAATCTGTAATTGCAGCAGAGCATGCTGCCCTGGATTCAAATAAAGTGTCCTTAAAGCGCGGGTCAAGCAATGTTGGCAGTGCAAATAGTCGGTTCCATTCCGAGTTCTTCGGGTATCGAGCCACCAAGTCCCTGTTCAATGCACGTTTCATCGAGGTTACGCCCACATCGTCTTCTTTTGGTTCAAGGTCTGATTTTGTGGTTTCAATTGATGGCAGAATCATGCCAGCAGTTGAATTGTCGCACGAACACATTCGGGTTACTTCCCGGAAAGTGTCCAAGACGTCCACTACTTTAATCATTAGCGACCACTGAGCTGCATTTATGCTAGTGAGGATGTCCAATTTCCTGCATGTGTTGATGACAGCTTGTTTTTGTTCATGGAGGCGTTGCAGCATGTAATAGCTGGAGTCCCATCTAGTAGGTTCGTCTTGGATAGGTTTGTGGACAGCTACCCCCAACCTAATTTGCTCATTCTCCAGCTCATGGGTTGCAACTGGAGAACGATGGAAATGTCCACCCAACTTGCGTGAAGCACTAAGCAAATTAGCTACGTCTTTTTGCCCAGAAAAACCAGCGTTCACAACCGATTGCAATGTATTGATAAAACATCCAAAATGTGGATATCCCCCATCTCTAATAGCAGCATTAATATTGGTGCCGTTGTCATGAACTACGGCATTAATCTTGTCGGCCAACTTCCACTTTTCAACACAGGTTTGAAATTCCATCAATGTCTTCTCGGCCGTATGGCTTTCATTAAAGGAAAGGGCTTGCAAACACAAGTTAACTTGTTCAAAATCCTTTGTCACGTAATGTGCAGTGAATGATAAATAACTAAGGCTGTACCGATACCGAGCTGCCGAGCCGAGTCTCGGCGAGCAGATCATGATAGGCAATGCTCGGTACACCGAGCAATGACGTCCATTTATCCGAGCAGCGCGTCTCGCGTCTAGTCTTGGCACGTGATCCTGGGACCTTGAATGCAAGCTTCAGTTTGTCAGATTCCAGTTCGATAATTATGGTTCCTGCTACAGGTAGGTTGAACGATTACCACAGAATTCAATACAGCAACTAAATTTTTAGGTAATTCGTGCAGATTAACAAGTTTTTTTTATGCTGAACCCTGAAAAAATTAAGAAACTTACCTTCATTAAGAAAAACCTCTGTGTTATAGTGTCAACAGCACTCATTTGTTTGATTGGTCAATTGTTAAACTTTTATTAGCTTAAAAGTAATTTAACTCATATTAAAAATTACTTGTTTTGTTATAATAATGGTTGTTAATGCAGTTTTAATTGGCCACACCAGATATTTCCTTATGTCATCAATTACAGTTTACGATACTAATAGTACCCTATGGTTTGTACTATAGCAGGTTGTTTGAGTGAAAAGAATTGTTCTGTCTAGAACCTGCTTGGCATTTAGCGAGTGCTGATTACAGGGATGCTGCGGGTGTGAAAAATGTAAAAATTTGCATGTGGTAAAAAAAAAAAGGGAAAAATGGAAAAAACACGAGTGATGGTGTGAAAAAAAAGGCAAAACGCACTAACGAAGTAAAAAGACAAAAACAATTATCCGTCTTCAATTACGTAGGCATGTATGTTGTTAGCACGTGAAAAAATGGATTGGTTTACTGCCGTAGTCGCTTTGAATTCGCTTTCGTTCTCTTGTGTGAAAGTGCAAAGAAATTACAATGGTTACTACGACAGAAAAAATTGTTTTAGAGAATTGTGAAATTGGTGTGATATATGAAAACGAAGAAATTGTGATACAAAAATGATAAGTAGGTATGTGAAAAAAAATGAAAAGTAGGTATGTGAAAAAAATGAAACGCAGGTATGTTAACAAGGTGAAAAAAAAAATAAAAAGCGTGTATGTAAAAAATGTGAAAAAAATGAAAAAGTTGGAATGTGAGAAAATGTGAAAAAAAAACTGGTACTCCCGGCAGCACCCCTGTCGGCTAAAGTTGCTCGGATCTGCTCGGCAGCACTGATCGGCTCGGTTATGCTTGGTGTACCAGGCATTTTTTGAGCGCTCGGCTCGGGAACGGCTCGGCAGGGAAAATGTGCTCGGTACAGCCTTCTAAATAACTATCATTAGCGTCGGACTGCCAAAAAACCGTCGTAACTCTTAACAAATTTTTCCTTCTCAAATGCTTGTAACACCCGTTTACCAACATCGTCATACATAGCTGGTATAGCAGTTTCACGAAAGTACTTATCCGATTGCAAATTGTACCTTGGTTCCGCTACGTGTGTATAGTTCTGAAATCCTTTGTCGTTAACTACACTGAACGGCTGCAAGTCCAAACAAATTTCGGCAATGGCGTTTGTCAGCTGCATGGCATGAGGATGGTGAAAATCGTACTGTACTTTTTTTTCCAGGCAGGCAGCTAACGTCGGCTGAATGGTCAAGTTAGAAGTTGCGGGGGCCATCTTCTTTTTCGCTTGAGTTTCTTTATCGTAATCATGGCTGTGCTGGGTCCTTACATGCTTCAGAAGGGCAGAGGTTCCGTAAATTCGAATATTATCGCCACCTCTACTAATTGACGAACGACATAACTTACACTTTGCTTTTGAAGAGTCATTAACATCTACTATAAAAAACTTCCATATAATACTCGATGATCGAGAACTCATTGCTGCTGACGCCGCCGTTTTCACGATCGAAGAAAGAATGAAGGATCGCGCAAAACCGGAAGTAGGCGTGTGCGCGTTCAAAAAATTAACCTTGTTAATCCAGACTAAAATTTTCAGTTGTTAACTCATTAAAACTTTCTACAAACACAAAATTAACCACACATTGGTTATAAAATTTTTTTTTATAGAAAATAAAATAAAAATAAAATTAATGGCTTCAAATAATCCAAGTCGTTAATTCTAAGTTGCTGGTTTGGGGCAATCGGACCGTACGCCAACCGGAAGTAGATGTGTCTGAATGTAAACAAAAAATAGGCTTAACACAACCGCTAGATGGGCTGCTACGAGATTCTCTAAATGCTGTAAGCTGACGTATGTTTAATTAAAAAATTCTAATTAAAGGCCTTACGTGAGTAAAATTCAAGTCGGATTGTAAAGGGATTACATTTTATTTTTTATTGTTTAAATATGGTTGAAATAAGTTGTGGATTTGGTAAAACTTCCCAGAGATCCGGCTTCAGATTCGGTTCGGATCCGGATTCGGTCGATCCCTACTTTTTACGGTTAATTTGGTACTTCGAATCACAATCGACTTTCTGTTAACATTCAAGACTTGCTGACACTATGGCCTCCGATATTGCCCGTGTTCCAGATGCTGAATTCTGCACGAAACAAGCAATTTGCAACGGCTAGTTGCCCAACTGACATTTGAAGATGAGTGCACACACATTTATTTTTTTACAAAATAATTGCAATGCCCTACAAGAGCAAAATAAGCAATTTCAGATTTAGAACAATTATTAAAAGAAAAAGAAAACCAGAACGTGTGGAAACTCTCAGCAACAGTGACTACATGTAAGCAACCGACAACATGCTAACAGCATTTTAGCAAAGATATCGTCGCTCGAAGCACAGATAACGTCGTGGTCAAGATTATTCCACTCAATGATGGTACAGTAAAGTTCGTTTATAACGAATTTCAAGGGGGTTAGTATTTTACTTCTTTATAACAAATAAAAACTTAGAACGAATTTTCGAAATTATCGAAACAAATTTCATTACAGAAGAAAATAGGCCTAAGACTTAGCCTTTTAAGCAGTATGAACGTACAGTGAAACCTCATTATAACGATATCCAAGGGTCCTTGGAAGTACACAGTTGAATCAGGTTTATTGTTATAAAAATCACTTTTGCATGCCTTATTGGTTGAAGAGCCTCAAAAGTAGCATTGTTATAACGAGGTTTAGCTGTATATATACGTCCAAAAAAAATTATTCCAAAAGCAGTAACAACGTTATACGAGTCGAAGCTTTGAAAGGAAACTGCGGGTCGAAAGCTGATATTCACTATCTGACATGTTGTGCATCGATTTATGTAAAAAAAACATTGTACCGATTTTTTTAAAATGTCACATGGTCTACTGTGAAAATTCATTTTAAAGTTGAAAAATCACCTTAAATCGATGCTTATTTTCACAATCACAGAA